>JASDQU010027478.1:2206-29398 GCA_032191745.1 Picea mariana
TCGCATATGTTCTCTTGGAGGTATGGTATATGTTATAGTAAATGTTTTGAGGAAGATATGTTGATGATCATTGTCGATGCATGTTTGAGTGTTATTGGTATATCTTGTGGCACATTGTGAGAGGTATTTGTTGGTGATCTTGGTATATGTTTCATACATTCTTGATGCTATATAAAAATGAAATTACGACACATGGTTTGATGTAAGGGTTTATGGTCTTCAGTTTATGGATGGTATGATGTATTGCTAGAGGTTATTTGTTGGTTAGCTTGGAGTATGTTATTGTGCATGGTTTATGTACTTGTTTTGGTTGGTAATTAGTTGTTATTGGTACATCCTTGGTAGAAGCATGTGTTAGTGATGGATGTGAGTTGTTTTGGTTGATACACATCCTGGTGATATTGTGTATATGGGTGAGCGTTGTTTTGGTTATTGGTGTTGGGGAATGGATTTTGTTTGGTTGATGAGATTGTTGGAACATGTTATTTTGCATAGATTGTTGCAGGTTTGTGGTACATGTTGATATGAAAGGTTCTACAGTGAAATTTTGAATGAAACTGAGACAATGAAAGTGATACTTTGTGAGTTTGTTGTAGTCTGCAAGTTGCAATGAGGATAGGCGTGAACATCTATGAGTTGAATTTAAGAAGGGAGTGGATAACCACACATTGCAAAATGTACAGTTAATGTATGTATAGAGAATATTTGAATACAATTGGTACAGTTGGACATATTTTTTTCTGTCTACAAGTTGGGTCTTGTACTTGAGGGTTGGAATCCTCACATCTCAGTTGGTGTTGATATCTGTAAGTTAGGTCTTGTATTTGAGAGTTGGTACTCTCTTGGAGTTGGTTCTCTTTTCAATTGGTGTTGATAAACCCCCATAGATTGTAATATTCATGTAACAACACAATATAAAATCTTACACATGTATCTGGTGTTCATTGTGTTCATTATGATGATGGTTCATAGTTCTCTATTATTGATGATTGTTTTTGATACATGAAATTAGCTAATAGTGGATGTAAGTAATGGATAATAATGTTTGAAGTGGTTTATAACTAAAGGAAGAAATAATTGTAAAACGATCCACACACTAACTCAACCCCCCGTCTTAGTGTGGTTGTTGTTTCCAACAGACGTCACCCTCATACTAATCCTCATCCACATCGATGGTGAAGTTAATTGACCTTGGAAGAATTTTCATCACTAGGGTGTGCTCCTTTTTCTCCTTCTCACAGGACTTCTAAGTAAATATAAATATGATTCCATGCTAGAAACGATAGAACAATTTAAACTTTTCTTTGAGGATGTGGATGAAATTAAGTAGTTCCTCTTGTTTGCTTCTCATTTTATGCAGGGCCTATCATATGATTTCCTTGACCATCCCATAGGTCTCCATCAACATGAAATATATAGTGTCTCGCATTCTGGTAGGGAATGTATCTTCCACCCAATCATCTACCTCGTCTATAATATCATTGTCTGGGATGTCCCAATGTTGCAAACAGACTTTATCCTCTATTTATTCCACCTCCTTAGTTTCCTCTTCTTACAAAACATCCACAAATAGGTTGGGCCCTTCAAGGGAGATTCCTTGTTATCATTTTGGCCTATATTGGGGCCTTTTCCCTTCTTGTGCCAAAGGAGAGATACTTCCTTGAATTTTCAGCTTGAGTACCTGAACCCCTATTGAATTATAGGAAGCAGTGTAGGTTTTCCAAACTTAGAACTCCCTTTACTTCCAATTAGTAGAGCCAAAATAAATCTCATTGCTTTGGCCCAAACTTTTTGAGTGACCTCCATAGTGTTATTATAAAATTCTTCGTCGTCCCTCCTACCAAATGAGTGTGCCATCATAAAAGCATGAGAAATAACAAACTTCATCCCAATGATTAATCATAATTAGTGATTGATATGCCATGAAATGTAAATATTGTAAATATATCTCTACTTAATTGAAAATGCCAACCAACTGACTATGGGTTGAAGCCTTGAGTACTTGTCGTGACACCACTAGAGGAATGAGATAAGGTTTTATTTGGATAAAGGAACAAGAAACTTTGTTAATTCATTATTTTAGAAATATTCAAAATTTTCCCTCAACCTTGACATCAAGACAAATCAGTTAATGAGGTAAGACTGGTGGTTGATCAAATAACCACCCTCAGTGAATATAGGAATGGGAAATATAGCTAAGATAGTAGGGGATGCCATCCAAAGGAACAAAAGAGTACCAAGTCTATAGTCAGATTGACCCACGAGTTCCTACTGACAAAAGAAAGGGGAACAATTCGAGAACCTTCCTAGGAATTTCATGTGCAGGAGACACACGAGGAAATGTGGAGTGGGAGAGTGAGAGAAAATGGCTGTAGGATTGGTATGGGAATGGAAGAACACTATCTCTATATGAGTGGCCACAAGGTTGATGTCAAAGAAGCATCTAATAAACCTCAAAGAGGTCCAAGATAGGAAAGGGAAGTGCAAAGAAACCTAGGGTGGTATAATGTCCTAGCATGGGGGTGGGGTGGTACCATAATATGGAGTATGAACAGCCTATGTTTGGGTGGAAAGGAAGACACCAACAATCATTGAGTATTGGAAAATTTTGTATCATATAAGCTTTTAATTATAGTATAATTGTATTAAATTTAATTTATGGTGTAGAAATTCTTGTAGAGTGATGTTGAATATGAATGCTAGAATTATGGGTTTGTTGTATATTTCCTTCAAATCTCTTTATACTTATATGATACATAATTGTATGAATTTGAATAAGTATACCCAATTGATAGTGATAATTCCGGTTCCTCTGGTAGCCCTAGAGTCTAACTAATGATAGAATGGTGAGGAAGGCACTTAATATTTGTTGGTCGATTATCTCTATTTTAATAAGAGATTTTTCAACTATGTAATAATATTGAGTTGTAATTTGGGTAATTTTAGAATCAAGGGGGAAAAAAATCATTCTATATATATACAAATGTATTAGTCTCATGTATTTTCAAAGTTAAATTTCATAGCAATGTTCCTATATACCTTGTGCATCATCATAATTTCATATATATGTGTGTGTGTGTGTGTGTGTGTGTGTGTGTGTGTGTGCGCGCGTGTGTGTGTAAGTGTATGCACATTTATGTCATAGTGATTGGACCCATGTACTGGTGCATCACAATGATTGGAACCCTCATGGAAAATGGACTTTCCAGGATAGCACAAAATAAAGGTATCCTGGGAAAAAAAGGGAGAGCCTTGGACCAAGGTGCGAACTCTCGAAAAATTGTGAGTATTGGAAGAGACTTGGATAAATCCTTGTGAATTTAGCTAAGTCCTGGACCAGACTATTAAATTTGAGAAACCCTTATTTTGTCTCGGTAGGATCAAAATTGTTGATTTGTATTAACGATAAGATCTAAACCTTTAGGTTAGTGTTATAGGTTACTATCGAGGTATGAAAACATAAGATGCCTAGCATCATCGCAACCTTTAATTAGTTGCAAATGATTAATCTTGACCTTCATTTATACTGGGTCATCAGAACGCTAAAGTGTGGGGTCATGATAGAACTATGACTAAGGAGAGCTATGAGGATAAAAAATAGCCATTGATCTCGATAGAGTGATTCAATCTTGAATGTAGATTGGGTAGAGACCAGGAATAAACCCCAACCATTGGATTTATGATGATTCATCACAAACATGAGTTTAAAATTGGGATGATGTCACATTTACGTGGGATGCTAGCATGGAAATATAAATGTTGTTAAGTTAACACATGGAAATAGTCAATTGGACAATAGGCCGAGGGTGGCCTTTGTTAGGTGAAAAGGGCCTTGAAACTTTGATTGAACCTGAGTAGTTATATATAAAGGTTGAAAATACCTCAACCCTTGATTACTGAGGATCCAATGGATTACAAATTAGCTGGAGTTGTCGATGTATAGGGAATAATTTGGAGTGATCATGGTCATCCATTGTAATAGGATATTCAGAGTAATTAAACCAAATAGGATGAAGAAAATCTAAAAATAAGACTCTCAGAAGAAATATTGATCATCCATTGGCCTTGTCTAAAAGAAATATTGATCATAGATCTTCATAGGTATTTCGCAATGAGGCCAAAAGGAAAGCAATTTCGTGTAGATGCAGATGACATCACTCTATTAATACCTTGAAGATAAGTGTCAGTATCTAGAGATATTTTTTGAGTGAATCTGTGGTGACATACATGTCACGTCGAGTACATGTTGAGTTCCACTTGTCAAGTATCGGTGATCCCATGCGTAGAGGTCTTGTGGCATTGTAAAGGAATGATCATGACATGAGGTGTGTGACATGTATCTTGCCAACATGTTTTTTGGATGATAGGTGTCTCCCTAGGAGTGGATCAATACAAAGGATCATATGAGAAAGGGGGCTAGCAAACCATACATACTCTCCAAAAAACATGACCATTATATCTCAAGGGAGGTGATATAGACCTTCCCTCATAGGGTTCCTTTCAAATTAAATTATGGGGAGACACTCTGATGGAGCAACGATGAGGAAATATTAGATTCATTGATGGGAGAGAGTTGTGGGGAAACGGCAAACATTGATATACCAAGACCAAAGGAGATCGGATCTACAATCGTGATCATTGATTTGCTCGAATAGGAACAGGTCCAAGAGGTTATCTAGACTATCCTTTGGAGTAGGTTGCTAGGAGTGATCACGTTGTTGGGATAGGATTAAATATGATTTTTAATATAGACCATTGATTTGTCAATATTCAAGGGGCTCCGTGATATAGATCGAACCATTGATTTGATGTGATGGAGGATCTCCCAAAAGAATATATAATCATTGATATGTTGAGGTAAGAGGAGATCTAAGAAGAGATCCTAACCACCCATCACAAGTGGTTTTAAAAATGGGTTATAGATATAAAATCGGATGAGAAATCCATGATGTGACATATAGACCATTATTCTACTAAGGCTTGAGGAACCTCACAAACAATATAGACCATCGATATTTAGTTGATTACTTAAGTAGATGATGTGGATGGTGCCATGTGTCAAAAGGTGGGGGTTCTACGTTCTCAATAGAAAAGGTTCCATGTGGCATAGTATGTTGACACTTGTGGGTGACCTTCTTTGTGAAATATGAATTCCACGTGTCAGGTGGAGATAGTGCCTTGTGTCTTGTATAGATGGTGCAACATGTCACAAGTATAAGGCACAACTGAAGAACTTTGACAAAATTATAGCCATCCATTGTCAATTCCTTATAGCCATTCGATATGTCAAAGGAGATTATGGTCGAACTCGGTTGTTGGTGCATGAAGGCTAAACCATCACGTGGACACCTCGATGGGGGGATCCTGATAGTGATGAAAAATGAAAAAAAGGGGTTTGAAAAATGTAGTCTGAAGAAGAGTATGTTGGGTGCCACGTCCATGCTATGAAGTATAGCATGTGAAATTGGAAATCCACATCAGTACCACATAGGAAGACCATGTGATAACATGCCACATGGGTGACACTTGGAAGTGAAGTGACCATAACTTTGATGATCCAAAGATTCTTTTTGAGCGAAATAACAATCGTTAGAAATATCTTGACGAACATAAGATGATGGATACCTCAATAAGAGGGTTTTATATGGTTATGGGAAAGAGAAAAGATAATACCCCATCCATTAAAATTATACTTAGGATTCTAGTGTGTTAAAACCCATGTATTGCATACTTCTTCTGACAAAGAATTCATGTGGATACAAAATCACTAAGGGTGTGGTGTTGAACTGACAATGTTGTTTAGATAAGAGATACGGTTCTCATTGAAGCACAATAAATTCAAACAGAGGATATAGTAATTCATGCAAGAGACCTCATGGACTCTACCCCCTTGTTGAATCCATTATCGGAAGATTCAAATTCAATAGACAGTGAAAAAAAAAATGACATGAACCTGTAGAGGATGATTCATCGAGCATATAAACAAATCTTGTCAGACAGATGTTCCAAGTCCAAGAATGAACAAGTGTAGTTATCAATTGAATATATCCCTCCTAGAGACCAACACCATATTATAGCAGTTGAGTCAAATATTTAGATCTCAACTCAAGAAAGCAATTCTACTTCTCAATTGAATCCAACCCAAACTCTTGCAATATTTCTAGCCTCGACAAGATCCAAGAAAGTAAAAATGGGCCTTGATCACATTCTGATCTATGAAGGGGAAACATATCCCAAATGACACTGGTTTGTTTGTGAAAACTTTTTGGGATGCAGTTGAAATAAACAATGAAGATAAACAAATGGTACAATTTGGTGTCGTGCTTCGAGCCAGAGCTCTTAACTATTTTATTAATTACACAAACAATCAACAATGCTCGAAGTAAGAAATAACTAAAAATTTCCTCACATTATTTAAAATGCAAGACACCATTCACTTGGTGGCTCAAAAATTGAAACAGATCGAGCAAATACTAGTGGAAACTGGTAGTGAGTATGATAAAAGGTTCAAATACATTTTGAGCCAAATTCCCTATGCAATCAATGTGAATTTTCTTGTACAATGGTATGTAGAAGGTCTATTGCAAAATATTAGAGTACCACTGCGTATGTATGACATTTTGACATGTGAAAAAATCTTGAAAAAAGAAAAACAAATAGAAATGGATGACGAAGGTGCCTCGACATCATTAGTTATTGAAAAAAAATACAATAAAAACTTGTTGAATTACAACAATCAATTAAGAACATGTTGATATCTCACAAAAAATTATGGTGTATAATCTATTCCAATGAAGGCCACAAAAAAGATTATTGAAAATTTATTGATTCCCTAAACCCTGCAATCTGGAAAATTCAAATTGAAACATTCCACGATATATGTGAAGGGAATCAAGTTATGAGGGACTGCATACACAATCTAAGAATTGTGGATCCAAAGTGGTGTTACATATGTGAGGATAATAATCAATCAACTCAATAATGTCAAGTGAACGAAAAAAAATTGAACAAACATTCACTCAGCGAATCATACATAGATGATCGACCAAAACATCGAACAAGGAGGAAACAAATACATAGGTCGAGGTCGTGGAGTCTACCAAGGCCGTGGATGAGGAGGATGAGGAAAAATCGACAAAGGATGGCGTCGAGGATGATATCACTACTTAAACTAATGGAAAGATGACCACATTAGTCTAGATTTCAAAATCAAAGATGCAACTGATATCAAGTTCTGTAATATTTGTGGAGTGGGAGGCCACCCAATGGAATATTGTCCAATAAAACTAGAAAATGTTATAAACAAAATAAATGTTAATATCTTTCACATAGTTCCAAAACATTATATTTTGAAATCAAAGAGCGTCCATGTAGTAACATGATCAGGAGCTAGTGAAGACAGTTTTTTAGAACCATCAAATTGATAGAGGGGAGGCCGAAATATATATCCCAGCCTAGAATATGAAGACAAACTAATGAGTGAAACAATGAAAATATTTATAAATATCGACCAGGACAAAACCAACAAGGGAAGACAAGAGAATATCTCAAAAACTACACTAGAGTAATTTCTACAACTATTGAAAGAGAGACAGTCAGTCGGTCAATAGATCAACCTACTGGGTATCTTGAGAGAATATAAACCAGAGAAAATACCAATCAAAAGTCTAGATTAGTTATCATAGGAGGAAAAACATTATGACTTCGATCGACAAGTTGAACTTGAATTCGATGGACGTTTGATCAAACAAGTCGTAGTCAACTTTGGGTCCCATGTAAATATACTTCCAAGAGAAACATGTGTTCGACTTGGGAAACCCCCACTATAGCCTACAATGAATTTTATGAAGTTAGAAGATCATAGGGTTATTGGGCTATTTGGCATGCTCAAATGTGTAATAACATCAATAATGGGAATCCCAATGAGGTTCGAATTTGAATTAATAAACCTGGTCAAAGGAATCCATGCCTACCTTGCATTAGTTGAACAACCTTGGGGCTAGAACATTACGACCACAATCTCCCTCAAAAGAGATAGAATGAAATTAAAACGAAGTGGTAGAAAAATCATACTTCCCCTGGAT
Organism: Picea mariana; assembly: GCA_032191745.1. Lineage (NCBI taxonomy): Eukaryota > Viridiplantae > Streptophyta > Pinopsida > Pinales > Pinaceae > Picea > Picea mariana. The sequence continues at coordinate 10,291 of JASDQU010027478.1, forward strand.
CCAAAGGAAGGTAAACCTTAGTTCGAGACATGGGATGAAGCACATGAATCCCATCAACTATATCAAGTTGTTAATGATTAAAATTGTCAACGAAGTTTTTGCCGCAAAGTGTTGCTAAAGCCTATTATTATAAAAAACTAATAATACTAGTAGGTGGGGCCCCCTTGAACTATTGAATATCAGATCTGTTCATTTTTTATGTTGTGATGATGTGCGACATGACTTACATGGTTGATGAGATACTGTTGTTATTGGTTATGATTCGAGCTTATGAAGTGTTGATTCTTGATGTTATTACAACCTATGCTATTCATTAATATCATTGCTATATGTTCTTACCACAATTTCACAACAAGCATGTTAGTGAAATTACATGAAGGATAGTTTTGAGAAGGGAAAAATTAATATAACAAATGCAAAGAAAAGGGATCTAATTCTGCAATTTTACTATACTACATGTGAACAATTGGAAAGAAATGAGAAACAATTACAAAGGGGAATAATTTAAAACTATCCTATTCACTATACTACATGCATGAAAGACTTAACAATTGTTGTTACATCCTAGCTAACAAGTCAATGGTTATGCAATTGTGATTGAATTATATGTTTTATATGCATATGATATGAAATGTTGGTGGCACATTTGTCAAGGTGATGGTGATAATGGTTATAAAATGATTAATTAAATTATGTGGTCGATATACATATGGTATATTTGGATAGATTGAATGTTGGTGGCTCATTTGACAAGGTAATAAGCGTTAATGGTTATGCAATTTTGTTTGAGTTATATAATAAGGAATTGAATATATGATGTGGAGAGTGCATTTGAAAAGTAATATGTGCAGATTCCAACACAAAGTTAAGTTAATGGTGTTAATTAAGAGCCGGTTGGCATGTACTGATGAGTAAATGAATTCTAGGTGGAGGCGACATGCATTTACTGCACATCACCTTTACCCCTCATGTTAGCCGCCACCCTAGTTGGGATATTGTTCCATTTTGTTGATTTGGTTATGCTCTTAATTCTTAGCAGAGAGGAACCGCTCGACCAACTTACGTTTTAAGGATTTCGATTACATGAATGTTCTTTTTTTGGCCATTCGTGACACTCCTCTAGCTATGAAATGATTGTTGGATCAGGTGTATTGGTTTGTGTTTTCCTGAAGTGTTGCAATTGTGTAAAATGGTTTTCTTGAAATGAATGGTTCTTCTTGCAATAATATTGAATTTGTAGAAATTATTGGTCATCGTAGGTGATAGCTCTCTATTATCCTTGTTGGTTTAAGAGGAGGGTTTTTGTTTAGTCTTGGGTGGATAGATATCTTCACACACTGTCACTAAATCCAGTCTCTGACTTTCATCAGGTTAATGGTTGAAGGATTTCTGCGTCACTGTGTTTTTTTCACTTCGGCATTAGTTGATTTTCAACCCTAAGGGTCACGAAATGGGTTCTCATGTTCTTACTCAGCCTTGTCTTCACCTCTATGCTGTGGTTGTTTGATCAGAGAGAACAAGGGCTATACCTTACATGCATCAAATAAAATTTCCAAGCCAAATGGGAGCCTCACCTTTTTGTTATGCCCCCCTGCCATGGATTGTTACCTGTCCTTGAATAAATCATGGCTCTCTCTATGTGCACACCCTTCACGTCGAAGGTTCCGCCATTACAAGGAGTTGGCTCCGTCCCCCTAGTGTTGGCTACATAGTAGACCCTTAACCCTCCAATCTGGAGTTTTATAGAGGAGACTGTCATTCCTGTCAGGTTGCTACGGGTTATTGTGGATTGAATTTATGGTCGATTACTTTGAATGTGAACTCGCCTAGTTAGTTGTATGGTGGTTGTGTTGGTTTGGCATTTAGTTAGTACATCTGTGATAGTAATGATAAAACCTACATTGAAAATTGCACTTTCAAAGTACACAGTTACTCTCCTTATGTTAATAACTCAGTATTGTTAATGGAGAAGGCCTCTACCCCAATTCGATTTGATGTGTGGGTATGCGTAGTTTCCACAACTTGTTAGGTTGATTGATTTTTTACAACAGTGGGAAATTTTTGGTTGATACATAGTCAGTGGTATTTGCGTTAGTGATTATTTGGATGATTAGTTGGCATGTCACGTTGTGTGTATGGTGTTTTTGAAAAATGAAATAATGGGCATGGTAGTTATGGTTTTCTTTGGGGCCAAATGATTATTGAACTAGATGAATGTAGAGAATATATCCACTGCATCCTTATGCTTGTTTGATTGTATAAGCCTAAGTTTGCACAACATAGTTGATCACAGTGTGACTAAATCAAAGAAATATTATATTAAATCAATGTCTTAACACGATGGGTTGAGTTATTTCCGTGACTGTGTGTTTGTTTTGTTATGTGGAAATGTTGCATCGTGGTGATTTGGTGGTTGTGCACTGTTTGTAGTATGGATACTTTGGTTTTCACACTCAGTGATACCCACAGAGTTTTAATCATGTTTATTTGTTGCAATCGATCACTTGTTAAAGAAGGCATGTTGTTGATGATAGTCATGTTGGATGGGTGGCCTAGCATTGTACAGTCACATTAGATTGGGCTTGCATAGTGATGGAGTTATACTTGCATGCTCGAATTACCCTGTGCATAGCTTGTGTCCAAATGGTGACTATGGGTTGTATGTTTAATTGTTGATTCGGGTGTTGCAATTTGATCTTCATTAATTTGGTTACTGCCTACATATGTTTAACAAATAACATTGCATTTAAATGATGGGCCTGATTGTAGTTATAGTGACTTCATTGTAATTGAAAACATGACTTTTGAGTATTATTGTGGATTGAAGAAATGCATGGGAAGTGGTTGATTTTGATGGTTAACAGAGTGGAATGGATATTGTTTGGAAATTGTTATAAGATGAAAATAAGGGAACAATATCCTTTTTACATATTTTGAGGGATGCCTATTGTCTTGTGATGGCACTGTGTTCAATATTTGATTATGAACAATGAACTAGTTAAATGCACAGAAATTATTATTTGGTCAAATGATTGATGGTTGATGCATCTCCTTTCGCAGAATGTTTTATGGATCACTCAATTAATTTCATGAACAGTAATCATTCTTATTTCCTTCCATTATTTCACTTTTTGTTAATTACAAACCTCATCACCTCCCATATTCATTTTTTCACTCACTGTTATGAGATTGATTACAGTCAAGAGAATTTATGTAAAGTAGTTGAAAGTGGCAGTGTCTTGTGTGGATTACAGTGAGGTTTTATTGGTTTTCTTTATAGTTGATTGTTGTTGTCATTGAGAAGTAACCATGTTCGTTTCCCCTCATGATATCATGTTTCTTTCAATACAAACCCCTTGCATCTCCCAGAACCCTTTTCAACCCCTGCTCATTGATTAACAATAAAACAATTTGTATGGATTGGATTGCATGAGTCTGATACATCGCTGAGCCAAATATATTTCATATTTTTAAGATTTGTCATGTATGGTTATTTAAAAGACAATTTGCTAATCTATCATTCATCCAGGATGAGTTTTTTCAGTCGAGGTAGCCATGGACAAGGAAACACAGGTAGAGGTAGTTGGAACAGAGGCCCAAGAAGGCCTAGGTTCTACATACATTTTGACATTGATTCACAAGAGCTTGGCCAATTTTTTCATGTCAGATTCTTCAATTGGATTGGGTAGGGAATAGTATAACCTAGGCCTAAAAGGCATCTGTTGTCCCTTGACCAAGTTTTCAAAATCACCTGGTCATATTTGACCCTTTTTTCAAACTTCGATAGCCTGTCAAAGATGGAGCACCAGACGAAGTGGAGATTGTAGAATCTCGGCTCACTTTTGGGTCCCTTTTTGGGTTTTGGGAATATGTAATGGGAAAGGGATGTCGGCCCATGGTTTCACCCATTCTTAGGACCACTTTTGTAAATATATAAATAGACATCTAGGCATCTAGTAGAGGATGGTATCTATGTGATATAGGCTAAGTGCCAAGAGGGAATCTGTGTGATCAAGAGTTTTGTGCATTCCGTATAGACTTGCAAAGCTTAGTGAAAGTCCATGTGTGAAGGTATAGAAGGATTTGTGATGAAAGGCAAGAAAGAAGGATCTAGCGAGTTGCACAGATCTTCTGTCCTGTGTGAAGTTAGGGTTTCTACGGCTCTGTGCTTGTAATCGATTGGCCGAAAATAATAAAGAAGAACAGCTGGAAATCTTTCGGGTCATGAAATATTTTAACTCTTGTATCTTCTTTTCTAAGACTTCTTCTTCTTCCTTCTTTCTAGATTGATCTCTATCAATCCAAGATTTTCATAGTAACATTGTAAATGGGGTGTTGTCTTCAATGAATTTAATAATCTCAAAGTCTTCCTTTGTCGAATTTCCATTGACTGTCACAGGTATCTGAGCGATATTTCCACATAACATCATCAGTTTTCCTATGAATAGTCTTATTCCTCCTAATGAAGGGATCATAGCGGGATTCTCTATAGCTTCCCAAGTTATTTCTGGCATAATGTTCACTTGTGTCTCTTCATCAAGGACAGAGTCAATGTCGAAGTCTCCTATTCTTGCTTCAATGCACTCTTTTTCTTTGAAAATATCCAATAGCTTAACATATCAATGGTCATTCAGGGTGTCATAACGGACATAAGAAGAGTTAATGAGGCTCATAACCGTTGCAAGTAAATTGTTGCCAAGATTGCCTATTTATCTCGTCGATCCATGAATGAGGAACACTTTTTCCAGCTGAGAATTTGAAGCCTGTAGACTAGCAATTGCATATAGTTCTCATTGTGCTCTTGGTGTTCACTCTAGTGCGGTATCTAAGACCATTGTGAACCTAATTATCTTATCCTGAGCACGTATGTCCGACAAGTTTACCACTACCAAATAATCCGTAACAAAATTTATCCTTGAGCTAAGAACTAAGAGAGTCATGTCAGAGCAAGGGTTATCCATAGGATTACATGGATCATCCATGAGAGGACTATAAACCTCTCCATCCACTTCTTGCGTCGATAGAGATAGCCTTGCCACTGCCAAGTTGATTCCAAGCATTATACCTGCCTATCTACCCCCTTTGAGCGGTGCCATCAACCGTGGCAGTGTACCTCGAGAGTTTGAATATGCTGTGATCATTGCGTACCTTCCAAAATGGGTGCACAAAGTTTGTGCCGACTAGGATAAGCTCACATCATTGAAATTTAGTGACTTCAACCTTGGAGACTAGAAATATTACAACATGCTAGCCACGCATAAGTACTTGACCATGACCAAAGGTAATAATTCAAAGATTATCCCACATCCATGGACCTAGAACCTCGCACAGTCCACACTGCTTAATGTGATGAAGATCTCGCACTTCGGCTGACACCAGCAATTAAACAAATGCATGAAATTGTTGTTGTCCTGCTACCAGAGAGGTTACTTATGGTTGAATCGTCACATCACTCTGGATCCAACCTTGATTAATCGGATCACAGGGATGAGTATTTAGGGCCCTCACCCACAAGAGTTTTACCCTGGAAAGACCTCAGACTGAGCATTATCCCAATGAATCAAAGAAACTTATGGAGATGTAGAGAAGGGTACGTGAGGTTACAAGGTAGCCTTTATCTAGAGTAGTGCAGTTCACCTCGCATGTCAGTTGATCGCAGGCAAGATAGTTCACAAGAACCAGCCCACCCAAGTAACTGGCTTCATTGTTGACCTCATCAGGAAGTGTGTAGAAGGACTACATATGAATTGGGCATAGTACCTCGTGAACCATCTAGAGCTTGATTGTAGAGGAGCGCAGGACCAAGGATATGAGTTCCACTTCATATGGCTTCTCATATTGATAGCTTTCATCGCATGGGATATGTCGACAGGTGCGACCTTCCTGGACATCAAGCCCTTTGAGCCTTTAGCTATGAAGTTTAGTACCTTGTGGTACTCGAGTGATATGAAAAAGAAGTGGAAATCCAATGCTGTCTTCCATGCCTACTACAATCAATTGATGATCACAATCCAATATACACCGTGCATCAATCTGAACCCCCTCTACAGGTTTCATCCCCTGATGAATTTCAGTGCAAATAGGCACTTTATATACATCACAGCGCGCGCTGACGAGAACAAGAATCAGTTACAGTCCTATTATAAGTTAATAGAATAAGACTTGGAAGAAATCACAAAGGAGTGGTTGACAGACCTTTTCATCTCAGTAGACCCTGTGAAGATTTCTGATATAGACAGCCCAAAACTTGTGATGATACCCCTGGACCAAGAAAGACCAAGGAAGATGAAAATTTTCAAGATGTCAATAGTAATTCTATGAAGACCACTTCGATATCACCTGTGCAGGGAGGTGATGGTGGAGAGCCAGGTAGAACAGAAGTCGAGAAAAATAAAGGTGAATTTACATCACCTAGGGAGGAGGAGGATCCCTCCAAGAAAAGGAAGGTTACCCCACCAAAGCCTTCATCCAGGAAGAAATATAAGGCAACCAGAACCAAGTTTGAGACTATTCTCACTCCGGATGACTTCGACTTTATAATCGCTACCCTAAATGATAATTCACTAGATATAGCAGAAAAGCAGGAAGCCAATCAAGAGGAAGTGTTCAATCGCATCATGGATGAGCTTCAAGTAGTACAACAAGTAATACAATGTAGCCATGCAGTTTCCACTACGTCCCTACCATCAGGAACACCAGAATTAGGTGATGAGCCAGCCCAACTACATCAGATTGTTGATACAGTCAAAGCTCGACTGTGACGAGATCAAGAAGAGATAGCACAAGCCACCCAGGCTTTAGCACAAGTTTAGAAAGACCTTGAGGACCATAGAATTACTGTAGAAAAGGAAAATCTCACTCTACAAGAAAAATGGGATGAAGAGAAAGCAACGCTACATAAAAAAGGGGAATATTTTCTCGCAGAGAAACTCTAAGTACGGGAAAGGGTTAACAACACACTTTGCTCTGTGATGGTCATAGAAGTGACAATGAAGGAATGAGTCCCATAGCAGGTGGTGCAACTTGAATAAGTAATCCAACGACTTCAGTAGCGCATTACAAATCTGGAACTTCGTACTGTACCTAAGACTCCTTAAGAAATTAGAGACCTAAGAGAGGCAACTACTCACAGTGCATTTGGAAGAATGAAATCCCTTTCCTTGGAGTTCAAGAAGATGAGCTCTAGGAGCGCTCAGAGATATGAAAACCTTAGATAAAATATAGATTTACAAGCATTGGAGTCGCAACTCTAGGGAGAAAAGAAGCACGCAGATACGCTACATGCATAGTTGAAGGCCCTAACACCAGTTGAAAGAATGAAGAAGTTTCCATAGAAGTGCATGACCCAACAACAGATCCACATGATCCAGACCAAAGTGATAGAAGTCTCTCAACGAATTCAACTAGTGAAAGAGAAGGTATGCCAACTATTCACCAAAGTTGAAAGCCAAGGAGCATAGCTTGAACAGGTTATCATCATAGCAGAACAACACCTAGAAGGGTCGATCAATGATGCACTCATCCAGGAATTCATTGAACTAGAGGTTGTAGCACTACAATAGGTTGAAGAATCTCGAGCCAAGCTCGAGGCATCCAAGGCAAAATTTCTTAGACTAGAGTGACTCAGGACGAGTCATAGGTGAGTGTTGGGGGGTTGTTGGCCCTTGACCAAGTTTTGGGAAGCAATTGGTCATATTTGACCTTTTTTGGGGACTTCGACAGCCTGTCGAAGATGGAGCGCCAAACGAAGCAGAGATTGAAGAATCTTGGCCCACTTTTGGGTCCCTTTTTGGGTTTTGGAAATATGTAATGGGAAAGGGATGTCAGCCTGTGGGTTCACCCATGCTTAGGACCACTTTTGTAAATATACAAATAGACATATAGGCATCTAGTAGAGGATGGTATCTATGTGATATAGGCTAAGTTCCAAGAGGGAATCTGTGTGATCAAGAGTTTTGTGCATTCTGTATAGACTTGAAAGCTTAGTGAAATTCCATGTGTGAAGGCATAGAAGGTTTTGTGTTGAAAGAAAAGGAAGAAGGATCTAGCGAGCTACGCAGATCTTTTTTCCTGTGTGAAGTAAGGGTTTTTGTGGCTTTGTTCTTGTAACCAATTGGTCGATGATAATAAAGAAGAAGAGTTGGTGGACATAGCCCAGGGTGGGGGTGAACCACGTAAATCATATGTTGTCTGCTTTGTGCCTTGTTATAATGCATTGATGAGATTATTTTCTAAGTGCTTTGAGATAAGTAGATAGATCTATTATATATGTTTATGCTTAGTGCCTATGATGTGTAGAATGTTAGGTCTGATTCATATGTATATTCTAAGTACTTGACCTGTTAGATCTGAATGCTCTATGGATGATAAGTGATCAAACATTCTAGTTCATTTTGAATGTTGTGAAGCTATGTTGTATCTATGAAGTAGTCATTGATTGAATAATAGAGATCCAGCAGTGCTGAGTAATATATTAAGTAAGGAATCATAGATTTGTGTCGCAACTAAGGTTGCAGACACTTGAGTCCTGCAACCACCCCTGCCTCTACCTTGGGTGAGACCTCATCTTCTTTGCAAGTGTTGCCGAAAGGGCAGGTAGTTAGTGTTTTGTTGTTTCATTGCTGTAGCATTGAACCCTGGGTCTTCCCCTGTGCCAACAACATCCCTTCAAAGCCCCACAAGCCCCCGATATCTGTGTACCTCCTCATGTCTCATTATAACCTAAGGTTCTTGAAAATGATGGATGATAGGAGATTGTCCACCCATCCATCTCCCAACATCGCGACTGGCCCAACTTGTTCGTGCCTGCTCCTTTGCCTATTAACCCCATTGCCCAAGCTGCCCCTGCCCACTCACTAGTGCAATCCTCCCATGCTATAAGGAGATTGAAAATTGAGTCCCACCATGCCCTTGATAAAGGAAAATCCATTGCTACCCCTTTCTCACCCTCCAATGGCTCTAACAAACCCATGTCTTCCTAGATTCATTTGAGGGACGATTGTTCCCAAGGGATCAACAAGATTAGGCCTAAAGGCTCTACATAGCCAAGGAAAATTTGGGAAAATCAAGAGGTGACAACAGAAACCAAGGAAGGGTTTCATCGTAGATCGAGAAATATGGCTTTTGATTTTTTATTTTATATGTTGTTTTATGACAGTTGACTTTAGGGATCTTTGGACATCATGTTTTATTTTGGATATATGAGTACTATTTTTTAAATAATTTCAAATTTCATGAGCTAAAATTTCCAAAAGTGAATATGTTGATGGGAGACACAAGGAGGTGTGTTTTTCTTAACTAATGGTTATGTTATGATTGTTATGAACTAAAGGGAGTCACAAGGGGTCCCACCTACTAGTTATTATCTATTATGACCCTTATTATAATTATTACTCTTCCCCCTAACTAAAGTTACTTGATTCTTTTAATTAACTTAACTAATGAGTTGGTTTAACTACTTCAACCAATTATAATTTGTTAAAAGAAAAAGGAAGGGGAGGAACATGAGGAGGATAGAAGCAGAAGCATGCTAATGTTTTCTCTTTGAGTTTATGTTGAGATAGTTAAGTTCTCATTCATTCATATATTCATCACAAACCTAATTCTCTTTTGTGATAGTAGGTTCTTATTGTAGACAACAATATTCAGGGTTGTATCAAATCATTCAAACACTTATTTTTCAGAGGTGTTCATTTATCTTTGATAGTCTCTGTAGACTTGTCTGTTTGTGAATTAGTTTTCATGACTGATAAAGGTTATTGTGCAGAGTTGAGTGGGAAACAATATGTGGCATGATGATCGATATTTTAGAGTTTAGTTTTGGTTTTCTATCAGAGGTCCTTTTGTATGTTCCATCGGGGATGTCGAAGTTTTACTTTGTTCCAAGATTTATGTATGAGATTTTATAAAGAAGATGACTCCTTGGTGAATTGGAATGAAATAAAGAATTTCTTTATGTCTCGTCTGTCTTTATTATCATCTTGGTGTCTTTAATTATGTTCTTACATTTATTTCAACAACTATTGTACTTAGAAAATTACATAAAAAGTGAATTTTCAGCAAGCTTGTTGTTGATAAAAGACTATCTTAAGCACTCGTAATCAATACTTGTGAGTTAGGATGTTATTTTTGTTGGCTATAAACATAGTTTGATATTCCTGTCTACTTTTATTTAGCCAAGTAAAGTATGAAAATGCTTGAGTAAGATTATTTCATATCTTTTCCTCAACATTTATTTTAGCGACCATACTGGGGAGATCCTTGATATCTCTTTGATTAATTTTTATATTCGATTTTTCATTGATACATATTTCTTTTCTGAATTTAATTCTTTCACTGTTTTTCTATTAATGATTGTTCCTATTGCAATGCAGCCCAATATCAAGCCTAGTCTTCAAGACTAGACCAACATTTCTTTCAACATGTTTAACACCACTCTAGACACTGCCAATACCCATGTTGAACTTAACCATTCTTGGGAAGTAATTGAACGAGATATTAGTACTCAAGAACAATTGGATGCTAGATGTAGACAGCCTAGAAATCTGTAGTAAACCTTTGTTTCTTCAATCTTTGGACTTTCTTTCTTGTCCTAAGACTCTCATGATTCTAGAAGAAGAAGAGGCTTATCACCCAAAATCAATATTATTGCTGAAATAGGAACAAGAGACATTGTGTTATCTTCCCAACAAAGTGTTCTAAGGAGAAATTTATCTGATTCATCCAACTCATCTTTCTTTCCCTCATCTATCATCCACAAGATGGCATCTAGTGGTGGCTATGCTGGCACTGGAAGTGCTCCATCTTTCCAATATTCATTGTCATCGATGATTGGTATCTTGTACAACCACCATATCCCTATCCAATCTACTACAAACCCCACCAAATTCATTAAAAAGTATGGGATTTTTCATTTCGAGGAAGATGCCACAAACACACTGTGGCGTGTGTCCTCTCCTCTTAACCTAGCACCTTCTACTCGCCCACTTATGAAGTTTAAAGAGAATTTGCCAAAGTTTTCAGGAAATAGCAATGTCAGTACAATTGAACACCTAGTGGCATTTTCAAATGCTTGTCATAACATAGGGGCCAACGACAATGACACCTGCATGCGCTTGTTCGTCAATTCCTTGGAAGGAAAGGTTGTGGCTATTTCTTTGAACTTCCTCCTAAGATTTTGTCTACCTGGGAGGAGTTGATTTATTGGTTCTGATCCACTTATGGGCAATCCAAAAGCCCTTCCAAGAAGTTAAGAGAATACAATAATGTCACTTATAAATATGGTGAGACCATCAAGTCTTTCAACTTGCATTTCACCATGTTGTACAATCAAATCCCCAAACTTATCTGCCCTCAGAACCAAGTTGCTTTCATGCATTACTACAATGCATTGCCTTCTCCCTACCATCATAGGTTTGAGGAAAAGTCCATGGATAATCTCGGTTCTGCTCTACATACTTTCTCAGAGTATGAAGAACATCTTCAAAGAACTAGTCTTCCCTAGGGAGAATCAATTAGATAGGGAGACATGTCCTCTCTCTTACAACTATTACAAGATATGAAAAATTGTATGATAACATTTGAGTGGAACTGTATTATCTCCCCTCTCGCCCCTAGAGCTTCAACCTCTTCTACACCGCCTTTTAAGAATTCGGTTGAAAACAATTTTTAGCCTAAAGATATCCTACCTCGGATTTGGTGTAACTTTTGCGAGGAACACCACAAAGAAACCCCATGTGAGGTAAAGAAGCATGCCAGAGATAAGATCTTTGGTAAAATACCAGAAGCTAGTATTGTTTTCCTAGAATTTGCAGAGCCATAGGATGTCATGGTCATCAACACTAGGAACAATGCCTACACTCCCAAGGGAAAATTTGATCCTCCCCACAGTTCTTCTAGCCCGATCTCATCCTCAACCTTTGCTATGCCCCAGGTTCCTAAAATTCCTGAGAGTCAAAGAATCCCTCCCCCTCTTCCCTCTTCTAAATACAATATCTTGAATCAATTGGCCAACATCAAAGAAGGTGCAACCCTCCTAGACATGGTTTCCATTCCTGAACAACAGATGCATATGAAACAATTCATGGAAGGAAAAGCTTCTTTTGTAGCCAATATTTCCAAAGAGGTAGACCAAGAAGATTCTTTTGTAAATAAAAGAGGTGTACATAACTTTAGATACCCTGTAAAAAACCCCCCTTTTTATATTTATGTAAATATCACGGATAATATTTCTCATTGTTGCCTCATTGATGGTGGTTCAAGCCCAAGTGTCATGTCGAAGATTATTATGGAAGAGATAGGCTTGTTTAGTACAAAAAAAAATGACAAAAGCATGCATAGTCTACAACAAACAACCATAGGCGAGATTACAGATGTAACCCTGGTTTTATGCTCTCATCTTGAAATAAGGACAACCCTCAGCATTCATGTAATTGATATTCCTCTAAGAAACTACTCAATTATCTTGGGGAGAGATTGGAAAGACTTAACAGGTGGATACCTCTCGCTCGATGGGACACATTTATCCGTTCCTCGAAATGGAAAGAATATTATAGTCCTTAGAGAGGGAAACATTTCACCGTACATAGAGAATGTTCCACAATCTAGTGTAAACTATATTGAAGAAGACCTAGGAGTGTATTCCATCTTTGCTAAAGAAGATAATGTTCCTTTGGAAAAAAATGATTTATATGATGATATATGGCATATGCACTATGATGGTTCATGCTCTAGTGAAGGTAATGAGGTTAGTATTATCTTGGTTTCCCCTACAGGAAAAAATCATAATCTGTCATACAGGTTGAAGTTTGCTTGTACAAACAATGTCGCTGAATTCGAAGCCTTATTATTAGGCATTGATAACGTCCTTAATCTTGGTTGTAGTCAACTTTCATTTTTTGAAAATTGTGAGCTTGTTGTCAACCTGATACGCAAAATATGCTCTCCTAGAAATAAGATGATGGAACGATACTCCCAAACTGTTTGGGCACTTGTCTTGAACCTTCTATATTTCAAAATCACTCATGTTAAGAAGGAGTTGAATTCAATGTCTGATCGGTTAGCTGTCTTTGTAGTCTCTCCTACTCAACAACTCTTTCCTCACAGGGTTGATTATGCTTTTCAATATCTACATCGTCCATACATTCCTGAAATGAAGGATCTTGGAAGGTCATTCCTAGTGATGAGAGAATTTGTGTTGTCATCCAAAATGAACCTCTTAAGCCCTAGGAGATTATATCCATAGAAAATAATGAAATTCCAGAGGGCTTGACTCCTCTTGAGATTTTTTTTTCATTGAGTATTGTACCCAACAAAGAAAGATAGAAAGAAGAGGAGTTACAAAAGAAGGTAGTTGAAACCATCCTCCTGAACATTAGGACACCTGAATCTTCAACGGATGTTAAAAAAAATGTCCAATGTTTTGTTAGAAAAGAGATGGGGTTTGTCAGGCTACTTGGTGAATATCAAAATATTTTTTCTTATTCTTATGAGGATCTTCATGGTTTTGATCCTGATCTTCTTGAAAATATTATGACACTAGCTGGGCAAAAACGAGAACTTGTTAATTCTACAATGAAAGAACCCTTTCGAAGGGAGTTGAGGGATTTCTTAAGGGATGGAATGGTTTTTTCAGCCCACCCTGAATGGGTTTCAATTTTAGAATTGGCCTCGAGGACCACTAATAATATCAGAAATTGTGTTAGTCTTCAAAACTTCAGGAAAGTGATTATGATAAATCCCTTTCCCCCTCTCAATATGGAAATGTTTTTGCAAGAGGTTGTAGAGTCACAGTTAAGACCCTTACTTGATAGTTTGCTTGGTTATAAGAGAATCAAAGTAAACGGGGAAAATGTTCACAAAACCACTTTCATTACTAATTGCGATACCATGCCTTACAAATTCCATTTTTTTAGCTTACTTGATACATGTACTACTTTTTAAAAACCTATGCACATGACTCTCCATGGATTGGTCAGTCTCCATCTCTATCTTGATGATCTAATTGTGTACATCAAGGGACTGATGATTACATCAGATTTATAGGTGATCGGTCCTTTCCAAATTGATTTTGTCTTGGATACTAACTCTCATATCTGAAAATATTTACAAGAGCAATTGTTTCCCTATAGTGCTAACAACCCTCGCTTGAAATAATGCGAGGAACCAACATGAAAAGTTCTAATGTGGTCTGGATTTTGCTGTATACTAGTAGCCTAGCTATGCTTTCAATTTTTTTGCTTCTTTTCTATGCTTACAGTACCTTGATTTTTGCCTTCTAAGTTAATTTTTCTTTCCTTGTTGTTTTTCAATTGATTCTTTTACTATTGTTGTTTCAATTTCTACATTATTACTTCTATTGTGATTTTTGTCTTTATCATCTATTGGTTTTTGGTCAAGATCGAATTTTGGATCAAATCTACCACAGTGACACTCCTGCAAAGTATTGTTAGTTGATAGCTATCAAGCTTACGCAGCTGTTATGATGTGTCCTCTGAAGGGCCCTTGAAAATGTTAGATATTTCCACTGTTGTCTTACAAGGAATTGGTTATTTCCTTCTTCTTCGTGCCATCTCTTCATCCATTGATATCTTAAGAGAAAGTCTATAAGTTTTCCTCCTTGAAATTTAAGAGCATATTCCAGTTGAATGATTATGCATATAGTGGTAAAAACACCTCATACTTAAGACTTTTCATCAATTATTCCAAAATTCCCAGTCATCTTTCCATTAAATTTGCTCACTTCCCCCTGTTGCATAATTATTTTGGTTATGTCTTCTAAAATTACTGTTCTTGGTCTATGAAACCATGAGCTCTGAGTCCTAAATCTGTTGGAAACAAATTTTCCTGTGGATTCTCTAGTTTGTTGATGATTAAAATTGTTAACGAAGTTTTGCCCGCAAAGTGTTGCTAAAGCCTATTATTATAAAAAACTAATAATACTAGTAGGTGGGACCCCCTTAAACTATTGAAGATCAGATCTGTTCATTTTTTATGTTGTGATGATGTGCAACATGACTTACATGGTTGATGAGATATTGTTGTTATTGGTTATGATTTGAGCTTATGAAGTGTTGATTCCTGATGCTATTATAGCCTATGTTATTCATTAATATCATTTCTATATGTTCTTATTGCACCTGCACAACAAGCATGTTAGTGAAATTACATGAAGGATAGTTTTGAGAAGGGAAAAAATACTATAACAAATGAAAAGAAAAGGTATCTAATTCTGCAATTTTAATATACTACATGTGAACAATTGGAAAGAAATGAGAAACAATTGCAAAGGGGAAGAATTTAAAACTATACTATTCACTATACTACATGCATGAAAAACTTAACAATTATTGTTACATCCTAGCTAACAAGTAATTGGTTATGCAATTGTGATTGAATTATATGTTTAATACTCATATGGTATGAAATGTTGGTGGCACATTTGGCAAGGTGATGGTGCTAATGGTTATGCAATGATTAATTGGATTATGTGGTCGATATACATATGGTATATTTGGATAGATTAAATGTTGGTGGCTAATTTGACAAGGTAATGGGCATTAATGGTTATGTGATTTTGTTTGAGTTATATTTAATAAGGAATTGGATCTATGATGTGGAGAGCGCATTTGGAAAGTAATATGTGCAGAGTCCAACGCAGAGTTAAGTTAATGGTGTTAATAAAGAGCTGGTTGGAATGTACTGATGAGTAAATGAATTGTGGATGGAGGCGATGTGCATTTACTGCACATCACCTTTACCCCTCCTGTTAGCCACCACCCTAGTCGGGCTATTGTTCCATATTGTTGTTGTGGTTATGCTTTGAATTCTTAGTAGAGATGAATCGTTCGACCATCTTGCGTTTTAAGGAATTCGATTACAGGTATGTTCTTTTTTTGGCCATTTGTGACTCTACTCTGGCTATGACATGATTATTGGCTCAGGTGTATTGGTTTGTGTTTTCTTTAAGTGTTGCAACTGTGTAAAATGGTGTTCTTAAAATGAATGGTTCTTCCTGCAATAATATTGAATTTGTAGAAGTTATTGGTCATCCTGGTTGGTAGCTCTCTATTATCTTTGTTGGCTTAAGTGGAGGGTTTTTGTTTAGTCTTGGGTGGATAGCTATCTTCACACACTGTCACTAAAGAGAGTCTCTAGCTTTCATGGGGTTAATGGTTGAAGGATTTATGTGTCACTGTGTTTTTTTCACTTCAGCATTGGTTGATTTTCACCTCTAAGGGTCACAAAATCGGTTCTCCTGTTCTTACTCGGCCATGTCTTCACCTCTGTGCTATGGTTGTTTGATCGAAGAGCATGAGGGTTATACCCTGTGTGCATTAAATAAAATTTCCAAGACAAATGGGAGCCTTGCCCTTTTTTTATGCCCCCCTTCCATGGATTGTTACTTGTCCATGAATGAATCATGGCCCTCTCTATGTGCACACCCTTGGCCTCGAAGGTTCCACCATTACGAGGAGTTGCCTCCTTTCCCCTGGTGTTGGCTACAGAGTAGACCCTCTAGTCTGGAGTTTTATTGAGGAGATTGTCATGTATGTACGGTTGCTATGTGTTATTATGGATTGAATGTATGTTCGATTACTTTGAATATGGACTTGCCCAGTTGGTCATATGGCAATCATGTTGGTTTGGCATTTAGTTATTGCCTCTGTGATAATAATGATAAACCCTACATTGCAAATTTTACTTTCAAAGTACACAGTCACTCACCTTATGTTAATAACTCAGTATTGTTAATGGAGAAGGCCTCTGGCCTGATTCGATTTGATGCCTGGGTATGCAAAGTTTCCATAGCTTGTTAGGTTGATTGATTTTTTACAACAGTGGAAAATTGTTGATTGATACATAGTCATTGGTCTTTGAGTTAATGATTATTTGGATGAATAGCTGCCGATGGTTACAAATTCTTGATTTTTCCCACGCATGTCGCGTTGTGTGTATGGTGTTTTTGAAAAATGAAATAATGGGCATGGTAACTATGGTTTTCTTTGGGCTCGAATGACTATTGAACTGGATGACTATAGAGAATATATCCACTGTATCCTTATGCTTCTTTGATTATATAATCCTGAGTTTGCACAACATAGTCGATCATCATGTGACTAAATCGAAGCAATATTATACTAAATCAATGGCTCAGCATGATGGGTTGAGTTATTTCCATGACTATGTGTTTTTTGTGTTAAGTGGAAATGTTACATCGTGGTGCTTTGGTGGTTGCACACTATCTGTAGTATGGATATATTGGTTTTCACACTCAGGGATACCCATAGAGTTTTAAGCATGTTTATTTGTTGCAATCGATCACTTGTTAAAGTAGGCATGTCGTTGATGACAGTCATGTTGGATGGGTGGACTAGCATTTTATAGTCACATTAGATTGGGCTTTCATAGTGATGGAGTTACACTTGCATGATCAAATTACCCTATGCTTAGCTTGTGTCCAAATGGTAATTGTGGGTTGTATGTTTAATTGTCAATTCGAGTGTTGCAATTTGGTCTTGATTATTTTGGTTACTGCCTATATATGTTTAGCAAATATCATTGCATTTAAATGATGGGCCTGATTGCAGTGATAGTGACCTCATTGTTAATTGAAAAGATGAATTTTGAGTATTATTGTGGACTGAATAAATGCATGGGCAGTGGTTGATTTTGTTGGTTAACAGAGTGGAATGGCTACTGTTTGGAAATTGTTATAAGATGCAAATAAGGGAACAAAATCCTTTTTACAGATTGTGTTGGATGCCTACTATCTTATGATGGCACTATGTTGGATATTTGATTATGCACGGTGAACTAGTTAAATGCACAAAAATTATTATTTGGTCAAATGATTGATGGTTGATGCATCTCCTTTCACATAATATTTTATGGATCACTTAATTAATTTCATGAACAATAATCATTCTTCTTTCCTTCCATTATTTCACTTTCCACTAATTAGAAACCCCATCACCTACCTTATTCATTTTTTCAATCCTTGTTCTGAGATTGATTACAATCAAGAGAGTTTATGTGTTAAAGTAGTTGAAAGTGGCAGTGTCTTGTGTGGATTACAGTGAGGTTTTATTGGTTTTCTTTATAGTTTATTTTTGTTTTCATTGAGTAGTAACCATGTTATTTTCCCATTATGATATCATGTTTCTCTCAATACAAACCCCTCGTATCTCCCAGAACCATTTTCACCCCCTGCTCATTGATTAACAATAAAACAATTTGTATGGATTGGAATACATGAGTATGATACATCGCTATTTCATATTTTTAAGAGTTGTCATGTATGGTTATTTAAAAGACTATTTGCTAATTGATCATGCATGCAAGATGAGTTTTTTCAGTCGAAGTATCCATGGCCAAGGAAAAAGAGGTAGAGGTAATTGGAACTGAGGCCCAAGAAGGCCTAGGTTCTCCATACATTTTTACGTTGATTTACAAGAGCTGGGCCAATTGTTTCATGCCAGATTTTTCAATTGGATTGGGAAGGGAATAGTTCAACCTAGTCTTGAAAGGCCTACCTTCTAAGCGCTGCAAACCCCGCAAGCCCCTAGTATCACTATACTTCCTCATGTCTCATTACAACCCAAGGTCCCTGAAAATGATGGATGGTAGGAGATTGTCCACCCGACAGTCTCCCAACATCACGACTGGCCTAGATTGTCCTTGCCTAATCCTTCGCCTATTAACCCCATTTACCAAGCTTCCCCTAACCACTCTCCAGTGCAATTCTCCCATGCTAGAAAGAGATTGAAAATTGAGGGCCCACCATGCCCTTCATAAAGGAAAATCAATTGTTACCCCTTCCTCACCCTCCAATGGCTCTGACAAATCCATGTCTTCCCGGATGCATTTGAGAGATGATTGTTCCCACATGATCAATGAGATTAGGCCTAAAGGCTTTGCACAGCCAAAGGAAAATTCAAGAAAATCAAGAGGTGACAACAACAACCAAGGAAGGGTTGCATCACAAACTGTGGAATATGGCTTTTGAGTTTTTATTTTATCTGTTGTTTTATGACAACTAACTTCAGGGATCTTTGGAAAACTTGTTTTATTTTGGATATATGAGTATTATTTTTGAAATAATTTCAAA
>JASDQU010027479.1:5346-24149 GCA_032191745.1 Picea mariana
TGTTTTTTTTTTTAAATTTGATAGAGGAAAACAAAAAAGACAAATATTTTTTATGGTATCATGTATTAATGGTTATTTATTTTACTCATACACAGGTCGACGATGACCAGAGGGATATCTACGACATCAACGTAGAGGTCGAGGAGATGAGATGGTATGTGGGGACGTAGAGAGAGTCCTCCAGAATGTGCAGGGAAACCTGTATTGTTTGACACATCGGGTTCCTATGGTCCAAATGGAGGATCTGCCAGAGGCAATGTAGTGACAGGTGGTGGGTGTACCCTGTGCATGGGTGAGGCTCTTCTGGCATCCTACAAATTCCATAGTCTGTTATCATGACATGCACCCAGGACCTCAGGTATAGATTCCATGTTTATGTGATGTACCAACCGTATATGTATTCTAGGGATACAAGCCCCATTTTGTACTATGACACCATATTTTTTTGAAATATATATAAAAAAAATTATTTTGGTCTTCGACTTTACTTGCATATCTTTCAATGGATGTATGAATGTATGTGTGTTTTCATTCCTTAGTTATGTGAAAAATTCCAATCTAAAATGTAATTAGCATATGCATCAGATACGTTATTAAAGATTCTAGGTACATGATTGTAAGTAATAAAATCAAAATGTCTTTCTAAAATTCATACCCGAAGGCAAAATTGGAGTATTGTAGGATATCTGACTTGGTAACTATCATTCAAATGACATACAACTAACTGGGAATCCAGGGGAACTTATAAAGATTGAATATAATGTGAAATGACATCACACAATAGCTCTATAATGGTGCTATACTCAACCATATTGTTTGTTGATGGCCCTAGACAAACAATACCTGAAGAAACCAGTTGTCCCCTAGGTGAATAGATTACCCAAGCGATGAAAGCCATGTTCCGAGTATGACGAATGTCACCGTATGTGAATCCTAAGAACAACGATGACTTCGTTGACATATTCCAACCAAGGGAAAACTCAACAAGAAATCCATCAAAACAAAGAATAAAAAGAGAAATATATACACTAACATACATTAGTGTACAATGGTCATGCTTGAGCTTGAAGGCTCAAGGATAATATTGTTTAATATAGAGCCTATTTTTGGGTTCATCCAACACATTCCCTTCACAATATACTAACTCGTAGGATCCTTTTTCAAGGACACATCTCACGAAGTAAGGACCGTGCCACATGGCATTAAACTTTCCTGCCCCCAATGGTTCTTTAGCTTGGTCATAGAGAAGGACCAAGTCACTCTCAATGCACAAATAGGGACAAAAAAACTTATCGTGTTGGAACTTAACACATTGTTTATTTTCCTCGATGGCCATAGTGGCATCTCGACACTTCTCATTGAGCTGCTCTAGATTTACACGACGTTCTTCAAGATCGTTCATGTCAGGTAGGAGCTCTATTGCCAACCTGAGAGAAGGGATTTCACATTCAATAGGAAGTATTGACTCCACCCCGTGAACTAACTAAAACGGTGAGAAATCGATAGAAGTCTTCACCATGGTTCAGTATGCCCATAGTGTAGGGTAAAGCATCACATGCTGGTTAGATTTACTCCATGTGGCAATATTTTTCAAAATGGTCTTGAGAGATTTATTTAAGGTCTCTACTTGTCCATTTTCCCGTGGATAGTAGGGTGATGAATGATTGTGTTTAAAACCCAGTCTAGATGCTAACTTTGTCATCATTTCATTCTAGAAGTGACTGCCATGATTAGTAACAATCTCCTTCGATATTCTGAACTGAGATATAATCTGATTGAATACGAAAAATGTTGCAGTCTCACCATCGGATTTAATGGTAGGCATAGCCTTATCCCATTTAGTAAAATAATCCATGGCCACAAATATGTGATGATGCCCCCTAACTGAGGTTGGGTTGCAGTACATGAAATAAAACCCCGACTTAGTGAAGGGATCGATGGTAATTATTTGGTGCAAATGGGTAGGGTGTGAGCACATCTTACGATCGAATACCTGGAAAGGGTGACACTTCTTGACCGCTTCAATGCAATCTTTAAAAATTGACGGCCAAAAATAACCAGCTCGCAATATATTTTGGGTTATAGCAAGACCGGATAAGTGACCACCACATTCCCCACTCTAGCAGTGATTGAGAACAAATTCAACCTCTTTGTGAGTCAAACAATGACAAAAAATATCATCCACCCCTCGATGATATAACATATCGCCGATAATGAGGTAGTTTTTGGCCTGATGGCATATACATCGTCGGTCGTCTCTCTAAAGATGTTGGGGAATATTTAGGGCTTGAAGGTAGATTAAAATATATCCATACCAGGGCTACATAGATGAGATAAGGAATATGTGTTCATCCATGAATGAATCATCATGAAAAATTTCCTCATCCTGCCTAGGGAAGTCTGACATCAGTTCAACAAGGACTAGTGATTTCTTGGATTTCACAGAAGCAAAATCAAGATCAAATTCCTGTAGAATCAGACTCCATTTATTGTATTTCCCCCCTATGATGCCTCGTGTAAGGATGTATTGAAATGGATTGACATCCAAAACTACGATAGTCTTGCAAAGTAAGATATAATGACATAAACATTGAACCACATGCACAACTGCTAAGGATACCTTATTTATGTGAGAATAATTAAGTTCATAACCAATTAGATTTCATCTAAGGTAATAGATAACGTGCTCATGGAGCTCATAATATTCTTGAACTAGAACCATGCCAATCATCCCTTCGAACGCGACAATATAAAGCAGGAACTCTCTATTGTAGTTTGGGGGCTTTAATAGAGGTACCGATACCAGGGATTTCTTAAGATAAACAAATGAATCCCAGGCTCACTCATCCAATATGAATGGAGTATGCTTCTTCAAAAGATGCATGAAACCCTTAGTTATAATGGCATAGTTCACTAAGAAACAACACAATAACTTATCCTTCCCATGTAAACCCTGAAGTTTTCAAATATGATTTGGGGGAGGAAATTGAAGCATTTCCTCAAACTTCATAAGATCCACCATGATCCCATGCTCATAAACTATGAAACCCAATAGGTGGACAGACCTAACAAAAAGGATGCATTTGTGAGGGTTCAATCGAATGCAATAATAGCGACATATCTCAAATGCTAGTCGAAGGTGAGTCAAATGATCAACCCTCTTTCGAGATTGAGTAGCGATATCATCTAAATATGCTTCGACAATGTGATTAAGATCATGAAACGAAAATTTCATGGTGCGTTGGAAGATTGCTATGGAGTTTTTAAAACTGAAAGGCATTTTCCAGTGTGCAAAGGTACCCCAAGGGAAAATAAGCGTCATATTTTGTTGTTCCTTGGGTTTAATTTGAATTTGATTATAACCTGAAAATCCATCCATAAAATAAGAGACTTCGTTTCCTGTACACTCATCAATAATCTGATCAATGAAAGGAGTGAGAAAATTATCTTTAAGATAGACTTTGTTCAAGTCCCTAAAATACATACATACATGGATAGTTCCTTCCTATTTATCCACGGGAATGAGGTTGCACACCCATTCAGTCAAGGGAATCGAGTAGATGAGGCCAATGTTGAGCAACTTCTCCACTTCTTCCTTAATAGAAGGGGCCTTTGTAGGATTTACATCTCTAAGTCTTTGTTGAAAAGTTTTAGCATTTAGATAAGTTTTAATTTTGTGTTCGACAATACTAGTGTCGATCCCTGACATCTCTTCATATGACCAAGAAAATAAATCTCAGAATTATTTGAAGAGATCAATGTAGTTCTGAATTTCTTCAAGTGAACAATCTGCACCGATATACACATTTTCAATTTTACCAGGGGTTCGGGAGGTGTCTATCGTGACGGTAGGAGAAATATTCTCCATGTTTCCTTCGACATATAAACCATGCATATATAATGGAACCACATCGTGACCGACCATCTCATTCAAGGTGGACCTACACTCATCCTTTTCAATCCATTCAAGCCTCAGGAGAAAATAAGATCTATGATGAAGGTCGTCCCAAGGCCTATTCGAACCAGAGATGGCCTCTATGATGCCTTCATGCAAGGGTAAAGTATCTTTGAGGAAATCATGTGAAAAATATGATTGGACAACCCATATGGGCTTTAAGTTGAGATCCACCTCGTCCATTCGCGAGGGATGATCCGATTCTGCAATAGCTTCTATTATAGCTTGATACACAATCTCTACTATGGATAGTGGCATTGCCATCCCAATGTGTTAATGACCTTCATATGACACATTCAGATAAGTTAGGGTCCATGGGTCATTAATATATGACGTACGAAAAGGAATAGACCATAGTGACGATGAAGACTCACCAGAGATGGCATTGATGTGCACGATTGGTGCCGATAAATTGAAAGTTTCCATCAAGGGGGAGTACATACCGACACCAAAGTTCTTAGTTGCTTGCTGAGAATTATCAATAATGGGGACAAAGGGTCCCATAGATGTAGAAGGAACAATGTAGAAGGAATATGATGCACAAAGGACAACTGGTCAATTGTCATGATCTTCCCTTCATGAGGAAAGCATAAAATGCGAAAAATCAACGACACAATGGTTGTCATAACGTAAGTCCAATTATGCCCTAGTAAAAGGTTGTAGTCAAGAGGTGCATCAACCACCTTGACCTTGAACTCCATGGAATTTCCACCTAACTGGACCAGGAAAGTGGTAAAAATACCATGGGGTATGGATGAATTTCCATCGAATGCGGTCAACATGGTCATAGACTGAGAAAGTGGCAGAGAGAAAATGGATTTCCAACAAGATAGAGACATAAAATATGTCGAAGCGCCTTCATCAATGAAATTATTCTTCATGGTGGCATTCATACCCTCCACATGGATCTTAAAGGCCACATGATAAGGTAAGTGAGGCTTGACATCTGTAACATCAAACTTGATAACTTTTGAGCCACTCAGGTCGAGAGCTCCTAAAGTAGATACAAAGGAATTCCTTTGTGTGGGACATGTTTGGAGCACCTCTAAGACCGACATCACACACATTGTTTGGCCCTAATCCTTGACAATTGAGTAATTTTAGGCAGCTCTGGAATTAGGATTGTGGGAAGAGAACTTAAGGACTTCTTTCAAAATATGGGGTGGAGGTTCCGGTTTATCAATCTGCAAATACGTTTTTAGAGGAGGAGGCTCTTGACCTATAATAGGCTTTGAAGAACCATAATCGTGAGATCGAGTAGCTATATTAACTTCATATTTAACCATATTGATGCAAATATGTCCACCATCATGTGCCAAGGGATTTTTAATTCCACTCGACACATTTATGGTGTTGGAGGATCGTGAGGTCATATTTTGGTTATGTGGAAATGGGTTTGTCAACACAACAGGCTGCTACACTATGAGCCTTGAGGATTCCTTACTTTTGGGGCACAAGTGAGTAAGGTGCTCATATTTACAAATTTTACAAGGAAAATTCACCTTCCTTTTTTCTTTCTTTCTCTCACCAACATTATTATTAGATTTATCATTATTACTGTTGTCCTTGTCTTTATTATTTTTATTATTCTTCCCACCCTTACGATTATTACCATTTCTTTTCCTTTTGTTCCCTACAGGTTGCTAGTCACAATTCGGGTTTGTCGATTGTACAAAATGCACATCAACTGATTGGGTAGGTGTGGATGAAGCCGTATCTTGTCCTATTGTAGACGGGTTAAGAGACAAATCCTTCAACTAGTTCATCACTAGGCCTGTAGTCTTAGCATTTTTGGATCCTATAATGCCATCATCAAGAGGCCCAAGATTTTGTCTAGGATCATAATTTGACCATGGTGCACTAGGGATAATTTCATAAAGCATCCCAGAATAATCATATATAAGGTCTAACTGTTGGGCTTTGAAGATGGCCTCTTCTTCATATGTTACTCTGGATGTAGAAAAATCCTTCAAAGTGTAAGACAACAAGGACCTATGGAACCATTCCAATAGAAAATCTAGAGGAATGTAAGCTTTAATTAAACTCTCCCATATACGTCACTCTTGAATATGATTAGAGATGTGGGTGGCCTTATCTTGAAGAAAATATGATAAAAGTTCTATGTCAGCATCGTAACGAACTGACAATTGAAGTGGTTGAGAAAAACAAGGACCATCAAATTGAAATTTCCATAAGTGCCCCCAGGTAGTGTGATGTACCACTTCGTGGCCACCCTTGTAAGGGTGCATTGAAATAGTCTCAAACAAACATAATTGTCATTTAGGGAGTTAGACGAACACCATAAGTGAAAGGTAGTCACATGATAACCTGGGTCCTCACCAGTCTTGCCCTCAAACTTTGGAATGTATGAGGGAATATTGGTATGGATGGGGGGACATGAAGGATCGTGATGCACTGAGTTGTTCATTAATTTTGAAAAATATGGTAGATTCAACATGGCTAGAAAAGGGAGTTGAGGTTGTGACATCTGAGCTCACACTCCTGGGAAAGATTGGGTTTGAGAGATTGTGGGCCAACCAGGGTTTTGGTATACAACATGTCCCTAGCTAGTAGGATAGTATCCTCCTTCAAACAGATCCATGAAAGGTTTTAAGGGAACCATACCCGCAGAAGCCGCTTGCGAGGAGAAAGTGACATGATAAGGATTATTCATGTGAGGATTAAATATGTTTCCTGCAGATGAAGGAACTACGTGCTAGGGGTTTCCAATATCATAAAATTGAATCCCCCCTGATGAAACACTGGAGGTTAGAGGAAGATTCTCCATAATAAAATCATTTGTAGGAATCATCATGGAGGAAGAAGGAATGACATACAAAATATAGGAAGTAAACTGACCTCCCATTTGAGCACTCCATCCTGGAGCATTGAATCTAGGATTGGGTCTTAAGGAAGGAGAATTCAAAACTCCTACCATAGGAGTTGGTTGAGGGATATGACCTGAACCAAATTTGAAAGGAACATAAGGAGATGTCGTGAGCCCATACACAAAATTAGGATTCACATTAGCCATCAAAACAGAGGATGATAAGTGAAAAGTCACGTCAGGAATACCAAAAGAGAAAGGATTAGAGGCCTAAGGAATTGATTGAGTGCTATGATTTGGTGAACCACCTGGGAACACAAGAGTATTCGTTCTCATGGGATGATAAGATACCACGGGTTGGGAAGTATTAAGTAAAGCATTTTTCGGAATCCAAACCATCGATGATGAAATATTTGACTGGAATCCACTAAATATAGAGTAGTTTTGAGTCGAAGGGGTTCTTGATACATTCATATCTGACTTAGTACTCATGGTAGGATGATCACGATTCTGGGAGGTGGAGATATATGTACCACACTTATTAACTCTACGGATTTTAAGAGGCATCTTCGTTAAAGGATATAATCGTGGTGGTAGCTTCAAAAGACAAATAAATCGTCGAGGAGGTTGATATTTCTCCCCGATGATTCAAAACTTGTGAAAAAATACAAAATACTAAGGACAACTAATAATCAAAGAGAACACTTCCCAAATAATTCTAAAATTCAATGAACACAAACATGATATAATGGTTGAAGGGACCTCCTAAACTAAAGAAGGTATGCCTCTCCCAGGAGGGGATGGGACTCCTGAAAAAGAGAGTGGAGGTAGAAAAACCAATTATAAGGACCCTCATGGGATTCACAGTGTAGTTGGTTAAATTCCTCTGGAGAGAAAATCCTCCATAAAGTTTGTGGGTTGTCTTATCCCTATCTGACTCAAGGTACCTATAGAATAACCCCTGCAAGTAACCTATTTGTCTACCTAGGTCAAGCAACTAAAGTCACAACGGTATAACCAATTCTCAAGAGAGAATTCAAAGGTTCATTCCACCATATGGAAGGGTAGAAAATCCTGAAATCTCAAAATCATCGCCTCTCAAGAAGCTAAAGGAACTAGAAAAACCCCAGATATGAATAGAATCCCATAAATATATCTGGCGCTAGGAAGGTATTAGAGGGATATCTCTGCGACCAAATTTGTGCAACCTCGTGCTTAATTCCAGTGTGAGTGGAGCCTCCTGAGGACACTGATTATACAATGGGTTTCACCACTCCCTAGTCAGACACATACGTTGAGTTTTATAGCCTTGGAGAATTTTACTCATGAAATCTTATTCCAAGGCCCTAGGTCCTACACTTGTTCGTGTACCCTAAAAAATAAAATCGTTTCTAATCAATTTTAATTATTTAACATTAATTCTAATGGATTCTTCTTACTCAAGAGGTGAGATTGTGAAACTGATGGTATGACGACTCAACATAAAAGAAGAAAATATAAAAAACACTGCTAAAGACTAGTCTTGATTTTCAAAGATATGGTATGCTTCTAAATGCTTTTATTCAAAAGAAATCTCTATAATTTCAATGAAGTGAAATATTTCTAAACATGTCAAAACTAATGTAATGCACACAAACGTGAAAATGATATGGACACAATGAAAAAAGAAAAATATTTTTGTATTTTCAATATATTGGAATGAAAATGCAAGGACCTAATAAACAACTTCCAAGTGAACCCTATTGCAAGAACAAAGAGACAAGCCAAGCATGACACTAAGAAGTGACTAACCAAACCATAATGCAAGGACAAAAAATGAGAAAAATGACACAAAATGAGTTTGCCCAAAATATAAATCGATAACGGCTTCCTATCACTCTATAGGCACTCAATAGTCAAGATAGGGACCCAAGAAGTCACAACAACCAGCAAAACTCACCCCCAAAAAAATAAAATCATCCAAACAGACTCAGAAAATAGTGTACATGACTGTTCATGGAACATAGCCATATATACATGCCCTAAGAACTGACATCTCACGTACGTACGCAAATGTTAAGGGAAAACCCACGTATGCCAAAGAAGACACTTCCAAGGCAAGGTTTAGGCCAAGAAACTTAGATGTTGTTGGTTTATTATTCCTCTTTATCTTCTAGGTTTGACCCAGGTTTGAATCTCAACAAGTTTCCAACAAAACCCTCTAAAACTGTCATCCCTCCTGGTAAAATAGAAGGCAACATAGTGCACAGAGTACACTGCGCAGTCTCACCCGATATAGATTTATGGGTGACTGCAATGCTCAAGTTCTTGCAGCCTAGGAGTGAGTGGGTATCTGGGAGTTTATTCTATCTTCTTCATGCATTCATCATGTTATTCATTCAAATATTCCTAGGATTCATTCATATTTTAGGCCCATGCATGAATTCTAATATATCTATCTTAACCATTCATTCATAAACCAATCATTAACAGAGAGTAAACATGAAATAAAAATCACCTATAACACATGTTTTACCATGGTTCATCCCCTCATGGGCTATGTCCACAAATATTTGTCTTCTCTACTATTTTATTTAGTCTGCTGCAAAATATGGCGTTGCACACATTACATCTTCCGTCATACAATCCTTAAGAGGTTCAAGAACCTCTGTGAGGTGGACTAGATCACACCAGGATCTTTATTCTATGAGCTAACCCTCAAAATATAGCTTACTTGAATATTTGATCTCACCTTGGACTTACAATTATTCAACAACTATGAACTTACAACTGTTGAAATATGACCTAGACCTCCTAGGTTCTTATTTATACTATTTTACAAGATTATAGCCATTACAATATTTATCAAAACGATAACCCTATCATGGTTAGGCTTTACTGCCTTCTCTCCTTGCATGTTTCTCCTCTTTCATGCTTCTTTTCCTCATGCATGTTTTTTTTCCTCATGCATGCTACGTTTCCTCATGCATGCTCCTTTTCCTACTATTCTTCTCCAAAATTAGGCCTGTGCTCAAAATAACCTTTCTGATCAAAATAGGAATGTGCTCAACATTCCCCCAAAAATGATATGTGGCTCATCCTGAACCACTTAGTTGGTGTACTCTCCCTGAACTTCCATGTCCAGACTGTGGAACTTTTCTGCTAGTTCCTTTCCTTTTTCTCTCATCTGCGCAACTTTTCTTGTTAGCACCTCCACTTTCTGTGTTGTTTTTTCCTCCTATATTAATGTTATGCTCTCGGTTTATGCCTATTCTCTAATTTTCTTCTCTTACTCCAACTGTGAAATCATCTGTGTTGCTTGTTCTTGGAGGGGTTCCAATTCAATTTGTGTTTCTTGCTTCTTGCATCTATGTTGTTTTCAACTCTGTCTGAAGAGTCTTCATTTCTTGGGTGCCTTTCAAGTGCTTCGCGATGCTCATTTTTTTCTATCGTTGCTTGAGATCATGTATGGTAGCACTTACTCTTTCCTCTTCATGGTACCACTATTGGACCTTTTCGTCTTCTTCGAGGATAGTCCATATCTGCACTATTCTATTGAACAACCCTTCTATTTCCATGGCTTCTTTCTCCATCTCAACGATCTAGAGTGAAGATTGTTGTTCTCTCTATTCCCGGACCATGGGAGGAGTCATAGGGTTGAGAATTTCCTTGAGATCCTCAATTTATTTCTTATATTGGTCAATTATATGTGAGATCATGTTGATCTTCTCCTTTTCTCTTCTTTTTGGTGCCTGTGTGCTTTCTGGGATGTGATCATAAACCATTGTTAATCCATGTTCTAATTTATCTACGCATTATTTCTCATTCTCCTTCTCCATGGTCAGTTGGTCGCATGTGATTTGAATAATTTCAATGACTCCTCTACCCACCTCCAAGGTTGTTGCATCCATTTGGTACCTAGATTGTACTTTTTTCATGACACTAGCCTGGAGTCCATATAGTTTCTTGGTGGGTATTTGTGCCATGACCATTTCAAATTGTTCCACCTCCTCCATGGGTTTCTGCATAGTGATATCCTGATCAAATCTAATCATTTGGCATGTTACCATAAATGTCTCCCTACCTTGTACTAAGAACTACACTATCTCCTCTCCTTCTTTATGCGTAGGTGGCCGATGTGTATTTTCCTGTTGCTATGTTGTGGCCTGTGATCCTGATTGGCTCCGTAGTTGTTGTATCTTCTCATGGACCTATATGAGATTGGCCATGATTTCTTCCCATTACACCTCTGCAATTCAGATCACTTCTTCGCCCCTATCTTGGACCTTGTCCATGACTAGATTCACATCATCCTCTATTAAGGTGATGTCTGGGTCCTTTGTGTCATATTTCCTTTTCTTGTGCAGGCTTCTTTACTATCTATGACGGATGCACCCCACTTGTTGTACCATGGGTTATTTCTTCTTCAACTTGTGAAGTATCCTTGTTTGTGTCTTGTGGTTGGATTCCTGTCCTTGTTGTTGTTGTTGTTCTCCTTGGTTGTTTTGGTACTGCGTTGCTCCCAGTTGGATGATTCTGCACTGTTGTCGTTCTAGTATTACTAGTTGAGCTACTTGTTCTCGCTGAAGATCCTGACTCAACCTTGTCCTTAGGCCTAGAGGGTTGCATTGTGACTTTCCATGTTGTTGATATTGCTACTGGTTGCTGCCATTGCATAGGCCAGTCTTTAATTATCCAATCCACTTCCTCTTGGGTGACGCAATACTACATTTATATCCATGCCTTCTTTGGATCCCTTGCTACTTGGATCCACATGTGATGTCTGGATTCCTTGAACTTGGCTATCCCATATTTCTCTTGGACTACCTCCATAGGTATGCACCACACATTAGCTATAAATTGTTGTATCTCTTCTAATAGCATTGCAAAAACTATGTTTTTTTCCTGTTACATTCTTTTGTCCTTGGATTGCTAGAGAGACTCGTATCTATCTGCATAGCATTTCCCCATCCTATCCAAGAATGCTGAGAATTTTGGCTCCTTCCATCCTGCCAATTCTATTAGAATGATCAACCATGAGTAATGCAACTCAGTTCCATTGTGCTACGTGTATCTACAGTTGATCAAAAACTGGTTCAATAGGTATGGTGCCCAGCTGAACATTGCCTCTTTCGTGCACTATGCAGCTACTTTAATAAATCCTACTAGTTCTTCCTCTTTGCGACATTTCCTCAAAAGTTTACAAGACATAAAATTGATGGAGAACCTTATCATGTTGTCATTGATATCCTTGATGACAATTCCCCTATTCCCCCGAGTAGTGTCGAACTGCTCTTTAACCAACTCTGTGATTTCTTTATTGCATGCCTTGTTATCCAAATATCCCTCTAGTTGCATGCCAAATGTGGGGAGTCCTGTGATCTTAGAAATCAATGCCACATATATATGTACCATCTTGTCCATCCAAGGGATGCCTCCATGTTCGGGAGCGACTAGTTGTTTCATGTAGAGTTCGACGTTCTTACTGCGCCTGAAATGTGGTTTATCCAACAGGTTCATGATGATTGAGTTATAGATCCCCATTATCCACTAGGTGGGCTCCAATATGGGTTTGCGAAGGGGTCCAAATTCCCCTATGTTTATCAAATAAGTGTCCTCAACCAAATCTGGGAATTTGGCCGCATCGCTCACATCATGGTATGCATACCTAAGTTTTGGTACCTTCCTCACCATATCCTCCATAATAATTACTGCTTCTGGGATATATGGGAGTGTAACCTCCATGGCGTTTGACGCCTTTATTTTCTGTCCCGCAGTAGATGGGCCTGCCTCTGTTGTGTCTGCATCCTCTTCTTCCCTTTCAGATTCTGGTCAGTCATTGATATCTTTGACCAACACTTCCTTGTGTTCATAGGACTGTCGCAGTCCCATTATTTCCTCGAGATTTGTAGGCATCTTAGGGTTATGGTTTAGAATACCATTATGGGCCCTAGATCTCTGCCCTATTTCTCCTTGCTATGTTGCCAATGTCTCTTCTTCAACCTGTGTCGGGATGATTGATTGTGTGTCCGAAGTGGTAACATATTATAGCTTGACCATGTTCTTGGGTTGTGGCATCCTTTCCTTACGCCTTTGGTCCTGCCTAGTAACCCGGACGTATTGGCCCAACATGCCAAACTTTGTTGTGGTTATCCTTTCTCGAATTCACACATTTTCTTACTTTTGTGTAAAATTCTAGCTAGGGAAGGCACTCTATTTCTCGTTCTATTCTAAAAAATCGTTAAGTGTCGAATAAACGTGTACTTTCTACCTTTTATAGTCCCGATCTTATTTATTTTTCACTTTGTGTGTGCATTTGCCCGGAGTGTAATTTTTCCTGCGCCTTGTCTTTTGTTGTTTGTCGTAGTAATTACTGTGCGCAATGTTTTTCCACACTTTCTTATGGTTTAGTCAACTTCTGTGTCTTTTTTTGTTTTTCTCCCATTTTCTATTGTTGTATTTATTTTTTCTTCTTTTCCTTCTTTTTATTTATTTTTATCATTTTTCTGTCCTAATCTCTGCTATAGTATACTATATACATGCCTTTCTCACTACGCTGTGACTTTTAAGGTTTATGAGGTTGACTATCCCTGTACAGTTTTAGTCGACTACCGTTGATCATTCCTTTGAGTTATGTTCCTCCCAAATCCTTTAGTTGTACATATCCCTCATATGTGACAATATTTACTTCATATGGCCCTAGCCAATGCATTTTAAACTTACCAGGATGTTGAAAAAATCTACTCTCATAGAGAAGGACTTGGTCTCCCTCCTTAAAAATCTTGTTCTTAATATGTATGTCATGCTGGGCTTTGTCTTTTTCTTTCTGCAATTCTTGGTGAAATCATTTCAGAATCTTGTCCTCTTCCATCTCCATTAGTTGATTTAACCTCTCCTTTATTGTGCCTCTTTTTGTCATTTTGGTAATTGTTTCTATGTGCAGAATGGGTACCATAAATTCTAATGGTACCATTGCTTCCTTCCCATACACCAATATGAATGGTGTCTATCCTGTCAAATTCTTACAGGTGGTCCTATATTCCCATAGTACTGCTGATATTTTCAAGTCTCAATCATCCATGTTGACATTGCAAATCTTTGCCAGAGCATTCTTCAATGTCTTGTTGAAGGATTCTACCATTCCATTTTCCTGAGGATGGTATGGTGTACTATTCTGGTGATAGAATTAAAAATCCTCAGTCATATCCTTGATGGTATTGTTGATAAAGTGAGTTCCTTGGTCACTCAACAAAATCCTTGGATATCCAAATCTGGTGATCACTTTCTCAAACAAGAAGTATGTTGTTGTCTTTGCGCTATAGTATTTTACTGATGCTTCTTCTTCCCATCTTTTTAAGTATTCATTCGCAGTAATGATATATCTAGATCCTTACCCTTTTGTTGGTGGATGTATTGTTCCAAAAAAGTATATTTCCCATTTGTCAAATACCTGAAAGGTTACTTGTGGTCTTAGGTGCATCTCATCCCTTCTATTGGGCTTTCCAACCCTCTTATAGACATCACATTTTTGGAAATATTCCTTGGAATCTCTATGGACTGTTGGCCACCATAATCCTACACACAATACCTTTTGCATGTTATCTTTTCCTACACAGTGTCCTCTACCTATGCTTTCATGAGATTCTGCCAAAATTATGGGCCTTTCATGTTCTAATACACATTTTCTCAAAATACTATATGCGCCCATATTATATAAGTGTCCTACAATAAGTTGATAGTCTGCATGTTTGATTACCATATTTTTCTTCTACATAATGCCAAAATCTTGTGGCACACTCCCTATACTTAAGTATTCAATAATATCTACAAAGTATTCATCAACTACTTGTACTGAAAATAACTGTGCATAAGGGAGGTTGTCTTCCAAGTTAGTAGGTTCTTCTCCATTAGTTACCCTTGATAGGTGATTAGGTCCTACATTCAGCTTCCCTAGTTTGACTATCACTTCAAAATCAAATTCTTGGACTAAAAATAACCATCTATAGATCCTCTCCCCCAACACTGGCTTTTTGACTAAGTATTTGAGGGAAAAATGATCTGTGAACATCTTAAATTATTTACCCAGTAAATAGTGCCTGAACTTTTGAAGTGCATATACCATGACTAGGCCTTCTCTTTATGTGGTGTTGTAATTATGCTCTAATTCTGACAATTTTCTACTTGCAAAGGCTATAACATGGTTTAAATCCCTTGCGTCTGGCTGTGCCATAATTGCTCCAAGTTCTATTGCTGATGCATATACATGCACATGAAATGTATTTTCCCAATTTGGGAATTCTAGGATAGGTTTTGTGACCATATTTTCTTTTAATGTATCCAACCCTTGTTGAAATTCCTCATTCCACTATAATCTGATATCCTTCTTTAACAATTTTTCCATTGGCGTGATAATCTGTGCATAACCCTTTATAAATTTCCTATAATATCTTGTATGTCCCAGTGTTTCTCTCAACTGGCGTACTAACATTGGTGGTGGTAATCTTACAATGATTGCAATCTTGGCAGGATCTACTAGTAAACCTTGTTTACACACTATATTTCCCAACAATACTCCAAAAGGTGTCCCAAAAATGCCTTTCTTGATTTTTAATGATATTTGACATTTCCTTCACCTTTCTAACATTAGCCTTAATATTTATACATGGTCCTTTAATAGACTATATACAGTCCAATCATCCATATATACTTCTAGAAATTGAAGTATGAACTTCTTAAAAGAGAATATGACTACTCTTGAAAAAATAGGTGGTGCATTCTTCAGACCAAATGGCACGACTGTGTATTGGTAGGATCCCCATTCTATAGCAAAAGTAGTATTATACCTATCTTCTTGATCTATTTTGATCTGATGGTAACCTAAGAATCCATATGTAAATGAATATGTTTCCTAGCCTCTGTTGACAGGCGAAATTGAACGCTCGCCAACTGGAAGAGTGGATCCGGTCTGGGGTTGTCTAAATAACCCAAGCCATTTGGGATAACCCACCCTAACGGGTTTAGCGGCTCTGTTAGCCGATCTAAGTCCTAAGAAAACAAAAGAAAACTACTCTAAATGAACTACTCTAAATAATTAAAACAAACTAATAAAAAAATCTAAACTACTAATATATACAATTCACTACCTAAACTATAATAATTCTATGAAATTTAACATTCAACTATCAAATGAATCAAATCTTAATCACAAATCTACAATATTTATAAATTACAGATTTAGAAGAAAACCTGCAAAAATCATTTGTAATCTGTCCCAAGACAACAAAACTATTTTTTTTATTTTATAGTTTTATGATAAAGAAATAGAATAAAAACTAACTATCTAAGCTAAGAAACTAAAAGACTAACTCTAAATACAAATCTAAACTATACATTATATCTATCTAAACTACTTATATTATAAAACTAACTATTAAACAAAATATAATAAACTGACCTGAAGTAATGCTTCAGGTTTGTCTTGTGTATGATGGTTGATTCAGCTGTTTGGTGGGATGAAATCCGCACTGGATTATCCACGAGCTTCTCATAAACGGAAAGCTGTGCTCTTTCAAATATTAATAAAAGGACAAACAAGACATAAAAATTTACAACAATTTTATAATTTGCAAATCGTCGCAGCTAGATAAATCTGTGTGCAAAGACTTGTACAAAGTGATTCATTTAATGAAAAAGGTAAACCTGTAATTCATTAAACTGAACCAAAATAATTGTTGTACTTTTCAAATAAGAGAGATCAGACATTGACAACATATAAATTAAATCACATCAACATGCAATAGATTACGATAGCTAAAGTAGTCGATAATAAATTGCAAACTGATATGCAAAGAACCTGAAACAAAAGTTTGATATATTGAAAGCGAAAGTTGTTACAAGACATCAACTTTCATCTCAGTCTATATCATAAATCCATAGTTTGGTTCTCCCACAGTGAGGATGATGCCTTTATTACAAAAAATGACAAATATTTAAAGACCTTCCACAGGGTAAAACATCCCTATGGGAATTATCAAAACAGTTTACAGGAAATCTGGAGATAATCTCCCAAGGCTGACTAAACTAACAACCTAAAATAAAAACATATCCAAAGTATCTCCCAAAATGCTAGAACATGCCCAATTGATCATGGTAATTCGTATGTACCTGAACAAGGATAAGAATAGACAATATTAGAGGATATTTTATTAATAAAATTGACAAAAATCTAATTTCTAAGACTAGCTACAGAATCTTGCGATTTTGTAGCTAGTCTAAATTGAACATGGAATCATTTCAAAATCAATTCAAATCTTAAAAAATACATTCAAACTATTGAAAAATATTTGATTGCTAAAATCATCATTCAAATCGAAACTTGTATGCAAATTGAACAAACTAAATCATATTCAACCAAATGATAACATAGATGGATGCACTCTGTTTAATTCGTTATCACCAATTCGGGTAAACAAAATCTCTCATATAATTCGACAGCAATGAAATTATTTTCATGAACCAATTTAAATCGACACAAATGGTTGCTTCAGCCATCAACAAAATCATTGTTGAATCCAAACGAAATCAACAGGATCGTTTTTCAAATTGATATAAGTGTATTAACATATACAAACGATCATGCTGCTTGCAAATCAAATCGAAGCTTGTATGTAAATTGAAACAAATGAAATCGTAAATGAATTAATTAGTTGATAACGGGATATGTGGGATTTGTCAAACGTTTGTTATTGCCAATTGGGGGCGGACAAAATCGATTGACAGTCAACGAAATCATGACTTGAATCAATTTCAAAACGAAATATTAGCTGAGTTTT
This sequence comes from Picea mariana, assembly GCA_032191745.1. NCBI lineage: Eukaryota > Viridiplantae > Streptophyta > Pinopsida > Pinales > Pinaceae > Picea > Picea mariana. The sequence continues at coordinate 22,940 of JASDQU010027479.1, forward strand.
TTCATACGAATTCAACAGAGACGAAATGTGTCGATCCGATCTTAACAAAATTGTTTTTGAAAATCAAAACCAACAAAGTAGCATCAAATATATTTTCGATATCAATCGAACTCATACAAACAATCGTGCTAACTCAAGACATGCAAGAATTAAATCAAAACGAATCGAAACAGTTTGGGTTTGACACAATGGTTATGAATCAACACAGCTCCCAATTATAGCAAGTAGATCTTTTGCATAAGTCAAAGATAATCAAAATCCAAACGAGAATAATGATTCAATGCAAAACAGAGTCGTTTTGTTAAATCGAAATCAACAGAGTCGTTTTGAGTTTATTAGATTACATCATATTTATCAACCCAGTCACTAATAATGACGCACAACACATATAAAGGATCATACCAATTTAAGCCCACGAAATCGTTTCAAAATCAAATCATAAGAACTAAATCAGAGCCGATAGAAATCGTACCAAATCAAAACATAGCCATGCTCTGATTTTATCACAAAAATCTCCTATACAGGTTAGATACAATCAAAATATTAAACGAAATCAAACCCCATTGATCTAATTAATTCAAACCAACAGAATGTTTCTAAAGCGAACCACACCCAGTGAAAACAAATCAATTGCTAAACTAGGCACGACCAAATCACATAACCAAATCATAACCACATTTGACTTTAGTAAAATGAATCTACTATACAGGATCCACAACATAACCATTTTTGATAATCAAGCTATGACAGAGTCATTTCGAATAATGAACATAGCTAATTGAAAACCAAAACTCAATTCATTATATTAATCCTAGCAATTCATAAAACGAAATTGATATTGAAATTCATACCTGGATAATCATAAAGCAACTCGGTCATGATAATTTGGAATTGATGAAGGCTGTTGCCGATTCAACATTCCTAAATATGATCGAACCAGTGGTTTTCTGTTTCTTGTCATTAGCTTGAAACTTGTCCCTTTCTCTCAACAGTACTGTAACTTGGTCTTCCAATGATTTGATCTTCATATGTAACAAGGGAACGTCGGTATAGTAGCGCTCTAGCCACACATTGCATTGGATACATGATGTCTATTCGGGCTTCGAAATTGCAGGCGAGGGTTTGTTTAAATCATCGAGGGTTTCATTATGTAGCTTGATTCCTGGGTAATTAGGATTGTTCTTTAGGCATGGGGGAAAATTAGATACAT
>JASDQU010027482.1:1649-13424 GCA_032191745.1 Picea mariana
TTTCCTAGACTAGCCAAGTTAGGAACATTACAGGCACATTTGGGGTTCTAGAGCAAGCATCAGACCAAATTCAGAGAAACCCTTCCGACCCATTTCCCAATAAACCAAGGTGGTCGTTTTGAGACATATCTTGTCCGATTCCAATGGTGGAATCACTACGACGCATTTTTCCAGAAGAAGAGGGGCGCATTCCCCCATGGGTATCCATTCGAGGTCCAAATTCATCAGCAGAGGGTTCCAATAGATACCAATTCTGAGGACTAGAGCAGGGCGCATCATTTGGGACAGTTTCTAGGCCATTCCAAGAAGTATAGCTCCCAGGGTGAACTTTCCAGACTTCCAACAGTTACCGTCAGAGCTGTCATAGTCCCAGTGCATCCATTGATTCCGCAGTGCTCCCATATTCCGGGTGTTATCTTTTACTTTCTTATTTGTATTCCGGCTAAGATCCTTTGTTTGTTGATCTAGTTGAGTATTGTCAATTTATTCAACCACATTCAGCCATTTTGTAATCCAAAGAGATATCATAATACAAACTTTGCAGTCCTTTGTCGCATTTATTATTTGTATGATCATTTATATGTTGTAAACCATTGATCCTACACACACATTAGCAGCATTTCCAAGACTAGTCAGGTCAGGAACATTACAGTGGTATCAGATCTTTAGTCTTGTCAACCTGTGACTAAAGACAATGAGTGCAACAGAAGACCCAAAGGGCCGTGAACACATAGGTGATGAACATGTCACTTAAAACAGGCATAAGGAAAGAAGGCATAGGCCTGATTTTCCCCCTTTTCCTCCTATCTCAGAGGAAGAGGAAGAGGAACACAGAGAAGCAGAGAGAAGGGAAAAGCATGAGGCTAATCGCGAGGTAGAGAGGATGCTAGGAGACATATATGAGCCACCAGAGGGCATTGGCAAGGCCCCCATAGATCCAGAGACATCTTTCATACACGTTATCGACGATATGTTAGCTAGTCAACGGACCATGTCTCAATCCTCAACATAGGTGGTTGATAGATTGGATAGAGTGGGCACCCCAGACACACAAGTCCTTCATGCAGCACAGGGGAACTTAGGAGCAGCCAGTAGACCCCAGTCACCCTCTCACACATAGACCTCTACAAGTAATATTCCCAAACCCTTGTTTCCCAGTTTCCAGAGGGCACCTCCAGTAGCAACATCGCCACCAATAGCACAGAGGCCACCCACTCATGCAGACGACATTGTAGAGTATAGGAGGGAGTATGAAGCATTGGGTTGTGACTTCCATTAGGACATAACCTTAGTCGTGTACTGTGGACTCAGACTCTGGAACTGCCACAGAGAGCCGCAGAGGGGAGGACCACAACAGTAGCAGGGGCATAACCTCGATTTCATCCTAAAAGTTGGGAAACTCACCATCCCTTATTTCAACGAATCATCCAAATACACCACCAGAGATTGGGTATAGAAGCTTAGACATGTATTACAAGCACAACCAAATGATCGAGACAGAGGCCATTAGTTTCGTGACCTTACACTTGGAGGGTGAGGCACACGAGTGGTGGTATCATGGACTAGTGACATTGGGTCACAGTCGCATCACCTCCTATAGGGAGTTTACAAATAGGCTCATGGAAAGGTTTGATAGGAAGGATCCCGAGATACACTTCAAGAATCTAGCCCAGTTGAGACAAACTGGCACAGCAGAGGCGTTCATCACAGAGTTTTAGCGGGTAGTCATGGCAGTGACAAATATATCAGAGCCCGGGCTAATCATGTTATTCACAGAAGGACTCACAGAGCCTTTGAGAGGATGGGTGAAGGCATACAGGCCTCCCACTTTGCAGGATGCCATCCTTCGCACTCGAGATCTGGCAGACTCAGTGCCAAAAACTAAAACTTTCTCCAAACCATTTGTGCCCCAGAGGAATAGAGACAGGAAGACATTCTAGAGAGAATGGAAGGCAAAGGAGAAGTTGGATGATGAGACTAGGTGAGAGCTTATGAGGAAGAAGCTTTGCTTCAGCTGTAGAGATCCTTGGGTCCCAGGCCACAGGTGCATGGGCAAGGGAGAGATTCATTATATTGAGGTAGCAGCAGACAATGTGGATAGTGAGGAAGAGGAGGAGGAGTAGGACAGTGGATCCACTTGTTCAAAGGAGGAGTCAACACCAGCAGAGGAGCAGCCTCCCCGTAGACCACCGACACCGGCAAGAGCCCATCCTCCAGTAGTCCCACAATCGCCAGAGCAGGCTAACGGGAGGAAACCAACAAAGGGAGGAGTCATAGGGACCCTTTCTGGTGTTCCCAGATATGATACCCTCCATATTAGAAGGATTATTCAAGGGAAATGGGTAATCGCCCTGATAGATTGTGGGGCCACCCACAACTTCATCGACGCTTCATTAGTATTGAGACAAGCACTTCAGATAAAATATTTTGAGGGGTTTGATGTTGCAGTAGCAGATGGCCACACAGTGGAGTGTCTAGACAAAGTTCCACACTTAGAGATGAAGTTAGGCAACTACACAGTGAGAGACACATTTTATGTGGTTGACCTATCGGACATAGATGTGGTGTTAGGAGTTCAGTGGATGATTACCTTGGGAAAAATCACTACCAACTACCAAACTGTGGAAATGGGATTTAGAGATCAGGATGGGAAGAAGGTTGTTCTAAGAGGTATGTCGACAGAAGAACCCAGAACAGTTTCAGCCAAGAGGATGGAGAGAATATTGATACATGGTGAGGTAGCATATGCTACAGAATGCTTGATCACTATTGAGAAGGATTCAGAAGGTCGACAACAATACCATACAGAGATCAAGAATTTATTGGGACAACATTAGTAGGTCTTTGAGGCAATTCCACCAGGGAGACCACCTGACAGGGGGTTTGAGCACAGCATTGAGTTGGAGGAGGGGACCAAACCTATGATCATGCCCCTTATCGTCATCCTAGGAAGTTCAAGAATGAGATAGATAAAGAAATCAAGAAATTGCTAGTGATGGGACACATCAGACCGAGTAGCAGCCCATTTGCTTCTTCAGTTGTCTTAGTTTTGAAGAAGGATGGCAGCATGAAGCTGTGCATTGATTATTGAGCCTTGAACAAGAAAACCATCAAGAACCGGTACCCTATCCCACGCATTTACAAGTTGATGGATGAACTGCATGGGGCAGTTTTCTTCTCAAAAATTGATCTACGCTCTGGATATCATCAGATCAACATCCGAGAGCAGGACATAGAGAAGACGACATTTCGATGTCATTTTGGACACTTCGAGTTCCTGGTTATGCCATTTGGGCCAATGCACCCAATACATTCTAGTATTGCATGAACCATATATTCAGGAATCAGTTAAGGAAATCAGTCTTGGTTTTCTTTGACGACATATTGATGTATAGTCGTTCATGGAAAAAATCATATGAGGCACTTGGATGAGGTATTGAGCATCATGGAGGCACAGTCATTATATGCCAAAGAGTCCAAGTGAGAGTTTGATATGACAGAGTTGCTTTACTTAGGCCACATCATCAGTGCACAGGGGGTACAGGTGCACCAAGAGAATATTAGAGCCATTCTGGATTGGCCGACACCCAGAAACATGACAGGATTGAGGAGCTTCTTTGGGTTGTGCATCTATTACAGGCGGTTCGTCTGAGGTTTTTCTCAGCTTGGAGCACCGTTGATAGATCTTACCAAGCATGGGGCCGTCATATGGACTAAGAAATCACAGGAATCCTTTGATCACATGAAGGAAGTCATGGGCACTTGTCCAGTGTTGGCACCACCAGACTTGACCTTGCAATTTGTACTATAGTGTGATGCATCCGGCGAAGGGATCAGTGCAGTTTTTATGCAGGGAGGACACCCCATTGTATTCGAGAGCTGGAAGCTTAGTCAACCTGAGAGGTTGTACTCCATTTATGACAAGGAAATGTTGGCAATCATGCATGCCCTGACTAAGTGTAGACAATATTTGGTGGGCAACAAATTCATGGTCAAGACCAATCACAACAGTTTGAAGTATTTCCTTGAGCAGAAGGACCTCAGTGAGCGCCAACAGAAATGGGTGACGAAGGTACAGGATATCAACTTTGACATAGAGTATGTTAAGGGGAAGAAGAAAATTATGGCCGATGCACTATCGGGGAGACCTGCGGCATGTTCTTTGATGGATATTTTAGTAGATTGGAAATCCCACTTATTAGTGGAATATTCCAAGAACAAGTTTGCTTGTGAGGTGATGGATGGGCAGATACAGGATGACCGGTATAGGGTCATTTACAATGTCATATTTTACAAGGATAGACTCTACTTGGTGCCAGATTAAGGGCTCAAGAAGAAGATCCTCACCGTATTTCATGATTCACCTCTAGCAGGCCATCAAGGGTTTTTCAAAACCTATAGACAGATCAGAGAGAGGTTTGTTGAGTACAATTTTATGCTTCCTTCCACTCCATAAACTATACTTTTGCCTACAAAACCATCCATTTTTATTTCATATTATTCCATATTTTCCATAAAATAGCTTATGCAAGGTACATTTATCATTCCTTAGCTTAAGAATTGAATTTTCGAATTTTTGGCATTAAAATTAAAAATTTATCAGAAATTGCAGGATTTGACTAAATCCCATAATTGCTCCTAGGTTCGTGTACTTGAAAGAAATCTGGGTGAAATTTGAGACATGGGTCATGATTCTTGATGTACAACGATGGATGAATACCTATCAGCTTCGAGATTTGAACTTTCCAAGTGCCCGGTCAACGTTGGTCAAACAGGGCCACTTCAGCAGAAAATACCCTGTTTTAGCATAAAATCATGGACAATTTTAGATTTTCTTGGGATTTGTTCATATTTTATGGATTTGAAGGGGGTATTCAACCTTCCTATCATATTTTATGGATCTGATCATTATCTTTAGGAGGTTTCTTATCATTTTCAGTTTCAAAACTCTTGTATAAATACTCCAAGACATGGACTAGTATGACAACCCTTATGTTAATGAAGGAAACTTTGAATTTGCAGTCTTGAGATCAGTTTTGTGTTTTGTTCTTGATGATGTCTATGAGATGATTATGTGAATTCTTCTGAATTTCCTTTTTAGCTGAGATGACTTAGGTGTACAAGTGAAGCACTGGAGGGCCCCCTTTGCCAAGCTAGTACACTTCTCCTTTTTCATTCTCTTCAAGCAAATTTTGGTATGAGCTTTAGTTCAGTTTACATTATGCTGTAGATAACACTGTTGTGTTTTATTTGATCAAGTTATCTGGTTGATGAATGTGGGAAAGAAAAGAATTTATCTCTTGTAAAATAGTTTATCCTTTTCACACATTTATAAGATTCTAGTTTAGTTTGAATGCTCACTGTTTTGAATACTTAAAACTAGTTGAATGTTTTTCTACTCTAATTGATGATTAATGGTAAGAGATCTATGAACACACCTTCTGTAAAGAAGCTTATAATTTTCTTTCATACTCAGCACTTAGATTAGATTTTGATTTATTTCCACCGAAAGAACAAAAGTTATTTCTAAATCCATATATTTTGGATGTGCCTTTAAGTCTTACAAACATCGGATTGACAATCAATTGCACTATAATTTACATCAGTAGGTTGGAGCCTAACAAGGTTCTCATGGAAGGGCCTCAAACAGGACGTTATGAGACACGTCAGTGAGTGTGTGACTTGCCAGCAGAAAAAGTCAGAGCATGCTCTTCCATCAGGGCTACTTTAGCCACTCCCCATTCCAGAGTATAAATGGGAGAGTATATCTATGGACTTCATCACAGGTCTACCCAAGGTCCATGGTAAGGATTGTATCTATGTAGTGGTCGACAGATTGACCAAGTTTTCTCACTTCTATGCCATACCGACAGAGTACAACGTAGTTCAGGTAGCCGAGCTTTTCTTCAGGGAGGTCTTTAGACTTCATGGGTTGCCGAAGAACATCGTCAGTGACAGGGATATAATAGTCGGTTCAGAGGGACATTTTGGAGAGAGTTGTTTCGGTTGGTGGGGACAAAGTTGACACCTAGCACCAACTATCACCCTCTGACAGATGGGTAGACCGAGAATGTCAACAAGTGGGTTGAAGGGTATTTGAGGAAATATGTAGGAGGACAGTAGAGAACGTGGGTAAAGTGATTACATTTATGAGAACATTGCTACAACACCATCTTCCACATGTCCATTGGTATGACACCCTTTCGAGCATTGTACAGATATGATGTTCCCACTTTGGTAGACTTTGTCTTCGGGGAGAGAAAAGATACGAAGGCCAAGGATTGGATCATAGAGAGTTAGGAGATTGTCAAGTTGTTGAAAGAGAACCTGCAGACGACGAAAAACCGACAGAAGATAAGTGCGGACAAACACAGGATAGAGCGCATCTTTGAGGTTGGAGATTTGGTTTTCTTGAGACTCCAACCCTACAGACAGTCATCTCTGAAGAAGAGTGGGACCGAGAAGCTCAAGGCCAGATTTTATGGTCCTTACAGGATCATGCGCCGAGTAGGCAAGGTTGCTTACGAGCTAGAGCTTCCATAGGGGAGCAATATTCATAACATGTTCCACATGTCTTGCCTCAAAGTGGCAGTGGGACAATTCATTAGCACATCAAAGGAGCTTCCCTTGTTGGATGAGGAGGGACAGTTGGAGTTAGTTCTGGAGGAGGTTTTGGAGTTTCGGGAGCGGAAACTGAGGAGCAAGGTCATCAAAGAGTGTTTGATCAGATCAAGAGGGCTTCCAATAGAGGATGCTACTTGGGAGAGCGAGCAGGTGCTGCAGCACCCTGGACTGGTATTGCTTGAGGACAAGCAATTTTGGGAAGGAAGGATTGTAATGTCCCTTTCCAAATAGGATCTCCAGAGAGGAGGCTTAATGGTCTAAACCACCCCATTAGACTATAGCCAGGGCCAAAGAGGGGTAAACAGGGTTACTAGAGGTCACTCCAATCATAGGTGTTATATTCGGAAAGTGACATTGAGCTAAAAAGGATTAAAAGCACTTTTAAGTCATTATGAGTTAAAAATATAAGTCAACGGTGAATTAGGGTTTCAACAGTGATTTAAGGTTTTGGAAGTCAACAGTGAATTAGGGTTTCAGCATGATTTAGGTTTTTGGAAAGCTATAAAGGAAGGGTCGGCAACCTAATTCATTATTATGCAGATTATGACTTGTCATTGAGGAGAAGAGGCGCATCTCAAGAGAGATAGTTCAGTGGATTCCAGGAAGACACCAGTGGTTGATTTCGGTGTTGAGAGACACACCCTAGTCACCGAGAAGATCATTCAAGTCTTCCATCATTCTTCAAAAATAGTTACATGGTGTTCAGCAGCAAGGGCGCATTCATCCAGAGTGAGGGCGCAGCTTCTGAGAGGGTTTTTAGTCGACTTATCCCATCTAGGGAGAATTATGAGATTTCCCTCCAACCGATTTGAGAGGAGGGAAAGGCACATATTTTTCCTGGTTCCTCATCAAATTCTGACAGAGGAATCAAATGGGATGCATTTTCCAAACTTGGACGTGTGACACGTTTGGCGGGGACATTTGGGGTTCTAGAGCGAGTATCAGAGCAGATTCAGGGAAACCCTTCCGACCCATTTCCCAGTAGACCAAGGTGATCATTTTGAGACATATCTCGTCCGATTTCGACGATGGAATCACTAGGACGCATTTTTCTAGAAGAAGAGGGGCGCATTCCCCCAGGGGTATCCATATGGGGTCCAAATTCATCAAAAAAGGGGTCCGACAGATACCATTATTGAGGACTAGAGCAGGGTGCATCATTTGGGATAGTTTCTAGGCCATTCTGAGAAGTATAGCTCCTAGGGCGAACTTTCCGAACTTCTAGCAGTTACCGTCAGGGCTGCCATAGTCCGAACGCATCCATTGATTCTGTAGTGCTCCCATATTCCGGGTATTATCTTTTAGTCACTTATTTGTATTCCAACTAAGATCCTTTGTATGTTGATCTAGTCGAGTATTGTGAGTTTATTCAACCACATTCGGTCTTTTTGTAATCCACAGAGATATCATAATACAAACTTTGAAATCCTTTGTCGCATTTATTATTTGTATGATCATTTATATGTTGTAAACCATTGATCCTACACATAGATTAGCAGTGTTTCCTAAACTAGCCAAGTCAGGAACATTACAAGATGTACCTGGCCGGAACAAAGCAACAAGAAATTATATCTTTTGCAAGTACAACTTGTTGTTAGTACTTCATAAAACCGTGGACTTTATCAATAAAAGAAATGGTTGATATATAGTGAAGCAAACAGAAATTTCTAGCAGCAATATTTATAAGACAATAGCTTCACTATAAGTGCCTTAAAATGGCTTCAAAATGACCAAGAATAATTACTCATCAACATCAAAATACTAACATTTGTCAGAAGCAAGTAAGGCAATGCATTAATCAACTTTTTCAATTGCTTTTAGATGTTTTTAGTGTTGCAAAAGATGGTTGTATCTTACTTTAGTAACATCAGCAACTAAGTTAGTAGATTAGGTTATTCTAATGTTAGGAGTGGTTAGTAGAGAGCTTAAGGTGTAGGTTTTGCTAGTGGTTTTGGACAATCACTCAATAGAAAGTCTTAGATAAGTGCCTTTAGGGAAAATGGATTCTTTTAGCTAGCAGAAAATCTTGAAGGAAAAGATGATATTAAGAGAACTAAAGACAAGAGAGTTCAATAGTTGAAGTGTTGGTAACCCAAGGCTTCAACTACCAAATCGTAGGGGGGAAATAGCTACTAGGAAGTAGGTAACCCTAGAACCTAGTAGTTTTCATCCTTATTTACCTCAAAGATGAAGTAAATGATGGCTTATATGAAGCAAAATGTGCTAGGGTGTTGTAGTGGCAAGGCCCTTAGCAAAAGCTTCAAGAAAATTGGCTTTCTAGAAAAATCTAGTAGGTGAAAGCTATTAAGGCAAGGACAATAACATGTGCTTATCCTCCTAGGGTTTTAAGCTAGAAATTTCATAATATTTATTTAAATGAAAGATAAACATAACTATAACCATTCAATGAAGAATAATTGCAGAAATCTTACTTACATTCACCAAGAAACATCTAGCAAATACTCTAGTTGAACACTTCCACCAAGAAAATTGCCAAAATAGTCCAAAACAAGCCTCCTTCAAGAAGTGTGCACTAAATTTCAGTCATGTAACCCCAAATAGGGTGCAAATTTCAGACCTCACACTTGTGTGAGTGAAAGATGATGAATAAATACAAGGGAAAACCCCTTATTTATACAGTTACAATGACCAGAATTAGGTCAAAAAGGCTGACATGGCCAGTTTACATGTAATATCCAGTTTTTACATTAAATGACATAATAAAACCCTAAATCAAGAAGAAAAGGTGACATCATGCCATTTTAGGGTGACGTTAGCCCTTTTTAAGGCAGCGTTGTCCTCCAGGAGAAAAACGTTAGGCCTCCTAGGGCCTCTGGATCAAACCACACGTGCCACTTGGCACACAACTGCCTCCAAAGTGTCCAAAACATTGGGTGACGTCATGGGCCTTTCAAGGCCTACATCATAGTGAGAAGGGAAAGATCCCCCTGGGTTCAGGCCTGCCAGGCTGTCTTTGGTGGAACGTCCTCCTCTCTCTCCGGTGCAAACCTCTGATCTGTCTCTACCCTCGGCTGGTGGTCTCAACATCCATCTGGGGGGATTTTATCCCTATGGAGGTCCGAACTAATCATCTCCCCATGTGTACCTATCCATCAACTGTGGACCTGCAACAAAAAATACTCCCTCTATGGGCTCATAAGTCACAGGGATCATAGCAATGTTAATCACATTTAATAGTCAAGTTATTTAAATGTGTGCATGAAACCCCCTTTCCTAGAAAAGTGCTCAAAGATGTTATGCTATTCTACAAGCCAGGTTTGGAGGGGATGTTAGGATGTCTTATTGGGCTAGTTCTCATTGGATGTGGGATGTTTCTGGGTGAAGGAGAATCAAGGCCATGTAAGTGGATGAGGTGGTAAGGGATGTCCAAGCACTGGGTGCAATGATGACAAGGGAATGTATGCTTACCTGTGGGTTCCTATGAAGAGGGTGAGTTGCACTTTGTAATGGATGCAAATGTTTCCAAGCCCATTCATTCCTTTTATCTTTTATCTTATTGTTTTTTCTTTTAAGAGACTAGTTAGGGGACACTGCCTTGGCGTCGTGACCAATGGTGACAATGTTACCCACAAGAATTTCACAGAGATGAGAAGGTTGGCTCGTGATGAGACCCCTTTTCTCTTGGTTATTCCACCAAGAGCCACTACCCTGGCGTGGTGACCAGTTGAATGGTAGTTTCATACCGCTACATGCCCATGGACCTAATAGTTTGGCTCATGATGAGACCCCCTATCCTCCAACTAGGTCTTGATTTTATTATTTTATGGGTCCCTCTGTTTCTTGCTAAGAATCCTTTTATTGCTTTCTCGGGGATCCCTAGGTGAAGCATCTGAAGGTTTTTTCTTTTATCTTTTATCTTTTTCCAGCTACTCTTACCCTCTAGGCCTTTATCACCTTCTTCCCACAAGGTACAACCCTTTGTTAGCTTGGAAAACCCAATTCCTGAACCAATGTATGGGATGGATGAGAGGGAAAAAGATGAAAAGTGGTAAGTATGGTGGGAACGGACGATGACCTTTTATGAACCCACTCAATGGAAACTCAAACCCTATGGGAACCAACTTACTAGGGCATCATGTCATTCCCCCCAGGTGTGGAAAATTGGAAAGGCATAAGGTCCAAGCACATGTTAGAAGCAAAAGGAATTAAATACACATATTCAAATGTTTTGAGAATCAGAGTGACACATACCATGATACCTGGACTCATTACCTCATGGATCAAGATCCACTGCTGCTAAAGGACCATGGTGATGGGGTGGATGTTGTTTTTGTTGACAAGGTGGAGGCGCTGAAAAAGAAGAAGGATTGGCCCTCTAGGGATAGGCTCAAGTCGATATGTATTTTCGTACTCCATATCTAAGACTTGTGGGCTTTGAGACATAATCTCCTTAGTTCCCCTAGGCTAGGGGATAACAGGGTTACAGGTAAATCTTACTCTTAGACAATATAGCAAGGGATCTCATACATCCACTAATGCTCAACCACTAGGGGCACGTCCACCTATGCTCGACCACAGGGACGTCCTACTCAACAGATCTCTATCTCACTGAGTCCACAGGAGAATCATTTGGAGTACCATCTCAAGCATGACTCAACTAAGTCCACAAGGCAGGAGACCACACGTCATAACAAATCAGTCCAGAATCTAACACACACCCATCACATGCGCACCTTCACCCCACACAGGGGTACACATCGTTTCATCTCAATCTAGAGAGGAACGAAACACTCAACTAATGGGCATCCTCACCCCACACAGGGGCACACATCGTCTCATCTTAGTGCAGAGACGAACGACACACCCATCTCATGGGCACACCCAACACATGGGCTCACTCACAGGTCATCTCACTCAATCTGTGTCCTGGAGGATGTCTCATGAAGTTGTAATCATCAACAAAGCATCCACCCAAATTGATCCATCCATGTCCATAAAGAATTACAAAGGGACTAGTGCTAGGTGAAAACACTTCTAGAGTAGCCCCAAATGCTAACACTTAGAGACACGAAAAACAATTGTTTAAGACCCCATCTATAGTAGAATAGGATAATGCTCATGCACAATATCAATGAGGTATGATAATGGATATTGGATACTTATATGTTAGAGGAAACATGGTTGAAACAC
>JASDQU010027483.1:13098-25226 GCA_032191745.1 Picea mariana
GATCCACAGGTCCTCTTGTTTAGAACTCATGTGTGAAGACTCCAGCATCAAGCACAAGCTCCCCCTTCATGTGATCATCCTTATGACCACGGCCTTACCCATAAGGCGTGTTTTGCATTTCACAATTCAGGATTTCTCGAGGGAGAAATCCTTGTCTCTTCAACCACTGAATGTCGAAAAGATATTAATGGTGATTAGTATGTGCTTAAATCTCGGTCCATGTGACCGTTCACTGTGACCTCACGCTAAACCAAAAAATGATTTTCGTAGATCGGGACTTCTACAGTCAAGCATCCCATTCTTTTGCAACTTGAATCCCCAAATCATGATTGAGGGCTTAAGGTTCTCAACCCCTACCTCATGTGACCACACCTCATGACCACGTGTCTATACCAAAAGGGCTATCGGAGTTTGTGGTTCTAAAAACTAGCGAACATGCTCTCCTACCTCTCGACTCCCAAAGTTCTGAACTCTAAAATGACTCCACATTCTTTTAACGCCTCCCTTAGTAGATCACCATATGACCTAGTCCCGTGACCTAGGGTCAAACCTTGAGCGCATTGGAGTTTCTCACTTCAGGGTTTTGCAACTTGCGAGGCCAAAAGGTCCTGCACCTTCAGTTTCCTGAACACTAAAACTCCAAAATCCTTTTGCACTAGATCGGCAGTCTCCGCTGCCCCTTGACCAATGGTCAGGATCCTCCTTCTTTTCCTTCCGAAGGGACAATCTGGATGATTTCGCAGTTTTCCTTTTCACGAATCCTCCTCTCTTCTTCTCGTGAGTTCCTCGGTGTTCAATTCCCCAGTCGATCAGATCGTGTCACCACCTGTCCTCTCCATGATGGATGGTCTTGATTCTTTCGGTGATTCTTCCAAACACTGACTACTGACCACGTGTCCCAACTCTCGATCTCTTCCCTACTTGATGGGTGTCTTCCGTGAAATATGATGGTCGTCTGGATTTCGTAACACGTGATTCCAAAGAAACTTCACCCTTGTTCCACCAAACGTCGAATGTCAAAATCATCCTTTGGGCATAAGGCGCTAAAGTTCATGTTGCTTCCACAGATATGACAGCTATCAAAATATTGACACTTCCTCTCGAAGCATTTCCACCATCCATTCAACTCCTCGTTGTTCTTCTAGATCTGACGACTATCAGCTCTTTGCATTTAAATTTGATGGTTACTGTGGTCTCCCCCCTGAGCTTCTGTGACCTTTCTTCCCAGACTTAGGAAATCTTCTAAGTGTCAAGGACTAAATCTTCAGTCCTTCTTCAGCTAGATCTCTGTGAATGAAAACACACTACCTTCTGAGCTTCTTCTCCTTAAAGATTCGAACTCCTACACACACCTTACATTCGAGGATTTTGAATAACTCAGATTCGAAGGGATTTTCTTGAAAAGAAAACTCTCGGCGTTCTTCTTTGTTGTTTCTTCGAACTTAGTTAGCTCTAAGTTTTGTGCACTCCCTGCACCTGGAATATCAAGTCTCCTTGTTCTTCTCTAAGCCTCCCTCTTTGAATTGTTCCAAGATCCAGTTAACGCACACCTTGTGTTAGAAAATGCACACATTGCATACATAGTTCAGTAGAAAAACAACTGAAACTTATCCAATTTCGTTATAGAATCATGCAGTCATTCTCTCCACTCTCAATAGGAAATGAAAATGAAAATATGAACATCACACACAATACAACACACTTTTCTTTAAATAGTAAATGAACACAAATATATGACAATCTCCTGTCTGTTCTATTCATTACTGAAAACCAAAAATTACATGGTGTTCCTCCTATTATGTTCTACTTTATTCTTTTCTACTCTATCCATCCTGATCTACTCTTACAATGAAAATGAAAAATTTCGAAGGACCGGCTCCCTGATCTCTCTCGTCCTATTCCTGAAATCTATCAGTTCAGAATTAAAATTATCACCTACTCAGTCCTATTACAGTAACTTCTAATTACTATCAGACAGAGTCAACACTCCATGTCTGTGATTTCTTACAGTCCTTAGAGACTTTATAAACAAGTTACGATTTTAAAATTTGCTCAACAACCCAAAAAAATTTTGATTTAATGCTCGATTTGAATTTATGGCTTGTTGAAATGTCATTCTTCTCTCTTCCACGTGTGCATTGATGACTGTGAAGGCGATGCTCCTACATCAATCAACCCCAAATAAATTATTTGTGGAGTTTTATTCATGAAATATGTTCTTCATTACAAATGATTTGACAGCCATGTATTTGGCTGAAAATAATTCATGATCATATAAGAAAATATCTTAGAAGAATATAATAAAAACTCTCAACAACTCATCCTTGTGCCCAACTATGAGATTCAAGCATAAATCTATGAGAAATTGTGTAGAAGAATGGAAAGAATGGAGAATATGGAGATTTATTTCTTTTGATCAAAATATTGATTTTGTATCCATGGTTGTACCTTCTTATTACTTTGATCTTACGCCCTTCCCATCTCACAATACTAATTCTTGGACCCTTGATGAAGTCTCTCTTCTCTTTTTAAGAAGGTATTTTCTAACTACTTGAGTAGTTAGGGTTTCTTCTTTCTAGAAATTCTCGTAAAAGTTTATTCTTGAAAAATTTACTTTAATTAATGCCTCATTAATTCATCATTAATGAAATCACATCATTAATATAAGTATTTTTAAAATGGGTCCCTCTCCATTTTTAATAAAAGTTTTAATTAAACTTTTATTTTTAAAAAATTAATTAATTTTCCATTAAAAGAGGACGACTGTAATTTATTTTTTTGAAGTGAAAACCAACATTTTAGAATTCTAAACCACTTATGATTTGTTTTTCCTCATCTGATATTTCCAACAATATACATTTTGTGCAAATCCATTTCCCGGATCTCAATCTATGAGCTCATGAAGTATCAACAAAACTGACTGATATTTTAATTTATGTGAAAAAGGTATCAACTTTCAGCACTTGAAACCTATAACACCATCTTGTACGTCTGAATAGATTTCCCAAAGGTATAAATTTTGTGCAATTATGACACCCATATCTCAAGTTATGGCCTCCACAAGATCAACACTCAGCCATCATCGATCAAAATTGATGGGCAAATGTGGGCCCTTGGAGGAATTTCGTCCTTCCCTTCATAAAATTTGACTTTTTGGTTTAAAATTCTATCCCACATGCATTGGGATATTATATTCTTCATGATATATAATACTAATTGTTTGATACACTTAGCAAGAAACACGAGAAGAGAAGAAATTATGGAGCTTGGATGATTCATCCCTTGAAAAATTGTCAAATAAAATAATAATTTTTTGGAATCTTATTATCATCCACCTCATTCCATGTCATAAATGAATCCACATCATCTCCATGTGTCATGTTATCATTCTTTGGGTTTCATTCCTTGGAATATCTTTGAGAATTTGGCTAAGTATGAGGGAGAGGTGGGTTGGAGGGTCTGCGAGCTCACGGTGGTGAGGGAAGGGAGGTGAGTGAAGTTAACCATTAAATTTTCGTGAACTTTCCAATCCATGAACCTGTGGTCGAATGAGTGATCCAAAGGAACTAAGAATAGAAGTATGGTCATTTGGATGAGAGCAAGTTTGAATATGGAGATTTTTATGAACCCACCCACTCGGGAACCCATGAACCCACGATTATGGATGATCGAAAATATGTTACATGTGGAAAGGAGGTCGGTAAGACTTGCATGCAAAAGGGATAAAATAATTTAGAGGCTTGACACCCATGACAAATATGATGGTCCAAAATGTATATCACAAAACTTTGGGTGCAAAGTGGAGATCATAGAAATTGGAGGATGAGGGCTTGAACCCATGAACCCGTGAAGTTGAAAAAATGGTTAAGTGTATTGTAGTAGTGAACTTATGACATGGGAAAGTGGATGGATATGAAGGTGAGGGAAATAAGTGATGATATTACTTCACAATTATAATATGGAGAGGAGAACATGATAATTAGAAAAATTCTTCATAATCTCTCCTTCAGGGATTCAGACCATATCTTGAATAACTTAGGCATGCGGAAATGAATTTCTGATACAAAAAGTGCATGACAAAGCTGAGACTGAGGGTTGCAGAATGAACTTATAAAATTTCAAAAAATGTCTTCTTTTTATATCAAGGATTTTATGAATCCAAGAGTGGAAAAATATAGATGACCAAATTTTGGTCAACAACTAGCTCTAACTGAGGGACAGTGACCCCATGTGGGTTACTGAGAACACCAGAATCTCAAGACCAGTTGCCTTCTCCATTGGGATATGGAGTCATATTCAAAATTAATTCTTATAATTCTTGTTCTTTCAAGGAGTCATCTTCAAACTTCAATACAAATATTGCCTTATTAGGAAAAACTGAACTAAAGGAACAAAATATATCCATACATGATCTGCCTACCTTAACTTACTTGAAAGAGAGGGGCACCTTAGATATAGGAAGATTTCCAATGGAGCTATTCAAGCATCCAATTGACTTGTGAAATAGGCTCCAACAGTAAGAAAAAGATTGGGGTTTCTACCAATAAATCAGGAGCACGAAAATCATGAGGATGCCCAAAATGTACCATAATGGGATCAAGCAATGTGTGTAGAAGACTTGTTCGCACTGGTGGCATGACAATAATTTTGAACCAATATTCAATATAATATACTCTTGGCTTCCCCAAAGTTTTGTTATATTCAACCAAATGAGAAATTTATTTCTTGAAAACATTTTATTTTTCTTCTTTTGCCACATTCAAGATTATTGTTTCATTGGCAATGTCTTGTCAATGTTCTTCTTCTATGCAATGACTATCTTCTTTGTTCCCAAAAATGTTTTCTTCCACCAATTCTTCTTTATTTTGGTTTAATTCTTCTTGCATATATGGTGGAGAATCTTTAATTTCTTCCTCATATGGAGTATATGAGGTGTTGATATTATTTTCTTGGTCTTTGGAATTATTTCCTTCATTCTCAACAACAAGATTTGATTCAGAAAATTCTCGCAATGTTTCATGATATTCTTCTTCTAAATCATTCATTTCATCTTTTTGTGTCCATGTGGGAGAGGTTCGGTGGGAAACAACATTTAAAACATCAGCAAAAACATATGAATGCACCTTTGGGATGAAGTTTTCTACAAATGAATCTTCTAACACATCCCAGCTAGTAATGGAGCTAGGAGTTAATGAACTATACCATTCAAGAGCATCTTCTCATAGAGTTTGTAGGAATAATCTATATGTAACATTGTCTTTAGTGAGGTTTAAATCATAACATGTACCTTTAAAATTAATCAAGTGTTCATCTGCATCTTCTAAAGCATCCCCAAAGAATGTAGAAAAAAAATCAATAAGAATATTGGGCATTTGAAAGTCTATCTCTAGTATATTTAAAGGGGTATTATGAAATCGTCTCCTTCTTTGAGTATTTCTCCCTTTAGTCGAGTTTTGAAAATCCATTGATGGGATTGATGAAGAATATAAAGAAGCATTATGACATGAATGACACCCTTGATTTTGAATTTTTTCAATGGAGTTTTAAGGAAGTTCATTCTCCTGAATCTTTGGTGTTTCTCATTTTTTTTTTTAAATTAAAAAAAAGATGATCCATGCTTAAAATAAGTATCAATTTTCTCAAATATTCTTCTCAAAACTTTGATCCATGGTGATAGCGAGTTCCTCAAATATCTTGAAAATAAATCATTCCCCAATATGGTCGCCAAAAATGTTTACTCTTGAATCCGTCAGGACCGAAACGACAACCTCATGAGGACATTAGTCCCCCTTTGTTTTTAAAGAGATGGTTCCCCTATTTGGCTAAAAGATATATATGTGAATATCTTGGATTTAGGAGAGTGCTACACAACAAACCCCAAATATTTATTTCTTAGATTTAAATTAAAATGGTTCTTCAATAAGCCAATATGATCTTTATGTGCAACAAAAGTATTTTTACAATAATAAAATATTGAAGGAGGGCTTCAACATCATAATTAAATTGTGATCAACATAATGCACAATCTTCTTAATCATATATAAATAGATCCATGACTTCTTCATGAAAAATAGGAGAGAATAATTTGATCATCTCAAAGAATTTTAAAAGAGTACTGCTATCAAGATCAAAAGAGAACTTGATAGGTCAACCTCATATTATTATTTTAGAATGTTTTCCCAGTTCAGTCACAACGAGTTGTCGATTTAGTTCAGTCACAATGAGTTGTCAGTTTAGAATACTTTCCTAGTTTACTCTCAGTTATTCTATCATCCCCAGCTCAAAATTCATTAGTTATTGTACTAATACAAACCGGAATGCACCTAATAACCCTCGAAAATCCATCCAACAATTATGATACTGTCTCACCTTCAAGCAAGGGCTTACTGCTTTCCATCTCCCCTTGTTAAATTTGATGACGTTTTGGGTTGTTAAACTAATGTTTGATGTCATCTCAAGACAAGACTAAGAAACCATGGAAGCATGGTTTAGATTGTACTACTTCCATTATGATTCTACCTTAGGTTAACAAGTGTAAACTTGATTTATTAAATTCATGAACTTTATGAAAGTACAAGTCGCCAAATTAATGTAAGATCTCAGAAGTCTTATATTATATTTAAAAGTAATTTATGAGTATTTGTGTCATTACTTTACATGTAACATTATTAAGGTTAACTATGACATGTCATCCACCATTTAAAACTATTTAAAATGTGAGAAATAAATATTTTTAGTTTAAGAAATGTTAAGTTAACTATTGAATATGATGTCATCCTTTAAAATGTGATTGATTCTTGTAAATTTAATTTTGATATTACATTTTTTTTTTACACTTATTTTTTATCTTAAAAGTTTTCAATGATTTAAACTTGACAAAAGATTTATGAAAATTATGATAAAAAATAGGATGAATTTTTTTATAAAAATAATAACTGTCTTAAAAATATTTAATGGTTTAATGGTTTACATATAAAATCCTCAACTACATTAGAGAGCATTAGGGGGGATTTTATTACTAAACTACCAAACAAGTTCATAATACTATGGTAGTTCATAATGATGTGGTTGGGAGCTTGGCTTATGTTGTATTCACAATGAAGCATCGCATATAAGACTTAGGGGGACTTTTATTATTAAACTACCAAACAAGTTCATAATAATATGGTTGGGAGCTTGGCTTATGTTGTATTCACAATGAAGCATCACATACATCTACTTGATTATAGAACCTAAAAAACAATGTTAGAATTTGGTTCTTATAATGAAACACCATGCATGCAACTTGGTTCATATAATGAAACACCATGAATGCAACTATAAATCCTTAGACAAGTTTTCTATAGGATTATAATATTGTTTTGCAAAAAACATTATCCTTTTTGTTTGTGGTAAAATGTTTAAAGGCTTGGGCATATAGTGGTGGTATCAACATTTTTATTGGTAAAATGTTTAAAGTCTTGGGTATATAATGGTGGTATCTCTTATAATTGTCAATGCAGAAAACACAATTCACATGTAATAATTAACAATCACACACAGATTATAAACACAGGGATTTCACGTGGTTCACCCAAACGTTGGGCTACGTCCATCAAGCATAGGCATCGGTTGTCTTATTATTCAGATCATGGAGATTACATCAGCTCACTCACACTCAGTCATTTTTGCCTCTACAGGCTTACATGAATTTATACATTCACACAAGAAACTGAATATTAAATCCAATCCCTATCCATATTCTAACTTGGTCTATTTTTTTGTAACCAACACAGAATAATAGGATCCAGATCTATCATTAGAGGAATTTGTTGTCACCAAATCCCAACAATCTCCACCATTAACCTGATACCTTGCTCCTTCCTTTTGTTCATCACATTTTATGCAAGCCAAGAGAAGTCAAGAACCATTGCAGCCTCTCTAATAAAACTAGTTTCATGATCTCACCTGTGTGACTTGCACAAGTTTGGATTTCCTGAGGGGTCACTCCACCTCCAACATGTATTCCACAATTGTGTTTTGAGACACATTTAGTGATAGATCTCCTCCTATCCAAAACACCTATAAAATATACATTACAATTATCACAGACCATCTCAGTGTAACCATTATAGGTGACATTTGTGCTTCTCAAACACTGAAGAACCCTTTTCACTGCAACAACTGAATCTGTCATGTATCTGACAACATCATTAGCATGTGAAACATATGGTCTTAACCATTTCATCACATACAATAGACCTCCTACTGAACTTCATTTCATCACATACAATAGACCTCCTACTGAACTTACATGAGACATAACCTTCTCTTCTTTATAGATAGGCCCTATTCTTGAAGAAAACTTATAATGGAAAGCAACAGGGATAAAGACTAGTTTTACAATGTTCATACTAAACTCCAACCATAGCTTACCATTACCATCTCTTTGTACTTCCATGCCCATAATTTGTTTTTTTGCTCTTTGATCCCTCATCTGAATTGTCATGTCCACCCAAGTCAATTTATTACTAATTTTATCCATGCTTTGGCTTGCATCGAGCATATTATAAGCAAAGAACATTAAGACTATGAATGTAATACAAACAGTATAGTCATTCCTACCCTTTGAAAATTTCTGACTCATTATGAAGGATTCAAACATCTTTTATATTTTCCTGGGTACGAATAGGCCATACAATGAATTGCCTAGCATGCAAACAAATTTACCGTTGCGACCTTGAATCAACCCTTTTGGTTTTTCCATACATACAATATCTCTGTCAATGATGACATTGTGAGAAGTAGGATCCCACACACAACATCCCTCTATACCATCATCATAACTTGTAGAGATATAAAACAAATAGGAATTCAGAAACAAAGTTTTTAATTCTGGAAATGATTTATAGTTTACCAGTACCTGTAATTATTTATTGTTATTATGACATTGATGCCTCTGCCATAAATAAGAAGATACATCTCTCACTTCAGATTCTACTTCAGTACTGCCTTCTAGCTTATAAAGGTTATCAACCTTTGTTTTCTTCATCACTACTAAATTCCCTTTCGACAATGTGAGAGCTCCACCTTGACCTGTATACTTATATCCACAAGAATCAAACACTCCTAATGAAATCAAATTTGATTTAAGATCAGGTATGTATCTAACATCCATAAATTTCATAACAATACCATCGAACATCCTGATTCTAATACTGCCAACCCCAACAGTTTTACAAGGAATACCATTACCCATAAACACTACACCCTCATCAACAGATTGGTAAGAAATGAACCAATTTCTATGTAAGAACATGTGGTGGGAGGCACCTGAATCTAACTTTCATTCTTCTTGATATTGTAAGTGATTAGAAATGGATAAAACGTGTTCAATCATACCTGAATTTGTTACAGCCAAATTTGCTTCCTTCATAGAGTTTTCCTCAAATTCCTTTCTCTTCCAACAATCTTTCTTGAGATTTTTTGTTTTGCCACAGTACCAACATTTTGATTTACCCTTTCTATGTCTTGACTTAGATCAGAAAGAACTTCTCTCATTCTACTCTTTAGTTCGACCTCTGACCAACATAGCCTCTGAAGTTGAGGTTTTTTTACTAGATTTTCTCCTCATCTCCTCAACCAACAAAGCTCCCACAACAGAGTCATAATCTAAAACTTATGTTGATCTAAAGCTAATAGAGGTGGCTATATTATCCCAAGAATCAGGCAACAAACACAATAGTGTAATAGCCATATCCTCATCTTCAAATTTAACTTCCATACTAGTCAATTGAACTATAAGGGTATTGAAGATATTTAAATGGTCAGCGACTTTTGTACCTTCTTTCATCCGCAAACTATACAGCTGTCTCTTCAAGTAGATTTTGCTCGTCAAGGATTTTATCATATATAGAATTTCCAACTTCATCCATAAACTGGTTGTTGTCTTCTCCAAGACAATATTGAACAGAACATCATTGACCAAACACAGGTGTATGGCACTCAGTGCTCTTGCATCCATCTCATCACAGTCATCAACTGTTATGGTCACGAGTTTCTTGGCTTTTCCCAAAAGTGCCTTCACCACGCCTTGTTGCACGAGAAAATTGTGCATCTTGAGCTTCCAGAGCTCAAAGTTGTTTTTACCGTTAAAATTTTCAACTTCAAACTTCAAACTCTACATCTTAGTCATTTGCACAAAAAATCTCCTAATGTCCACTTCTTATAAAACCCAAGGCCTTTTGAAAAATAATATGTGGAGGAATGATCTTACTTAATATTGGACAATAATTTAAAAAAGGTTTAATCCAAAAAACCCTTTTGATAATATAAAAAAGGGTTAAACTTGTTAGAATTGTCAATGAAGAAATCACAGATCACAATGATAATTAACAATCACACACAGATAATAGACACGGGGATTTCACGTGGTTCACCCAAAAGTTGGGCTACGTCCACCAAGCACAGGCATCGGTTGTCTTATTATTCATATCATGGAGATTACATGAGATCACTCACACTTAGTCGTTTTTGCCTCTACAAGCTTACATGAATTTATACATTCACACAAGAAACTGAATATTAAATGCAATCCCTATCCATATTCTAACTTGGTCTATTTTGTTGTAACCAACGCAGAATAATAGGATCTAGTTCTATCATTAGAGGAATTCATTGTCACCAAATCCCAAAAATCTCCACCTTGACAACATTAACCTGATACCTTGCTCCTTCCTTTTGTTCATCACCTCTTCTGCAAGCCAAGATAAGCCAAGAACCACTGCAGCTTATCTAATAAAACTTGTTTCATGATCTCTCTTATGTGACTTTGCACGATTTTGGATTTCCTGAGGGGTCACTCCACCTCCAACATGTCTTCCACAACTGTTTTTTGATACATATTTAGTGATATATATTCTTCTATCCAAAAAACTTGCATTGCAATATACATTACAATCATCACAGACCATATCAGTGTAACCATTATAGGTGACATTTGTTCTTCTCAAACATTGAAGCACCCATTTCACTACATCACCTGAATCTGTCACGTTTCTGACAACATCATTAGCATGTGAAACCTCTGGTCTTAACCGTTTCATCACATACAATAGACCTCCTACTGAACTTACACGACACACAACATTTTCTTCTTTATAGACAAGCCCTATACTTGAAGAAAACTTATAATGAAAAGAAAGAGGGATAAAAATTGGTCTTACAATGTTCATACTGAACTCCAACCACAGCTTACCATTACCATCTTTGTATACCTCCATGCCCTTAATTTGTTTTGCTACTCCTTGATCCCTCATCTGAATTGTCTTGTCCACCTGAGTCATTTTCTTACTAATTTTATTTGATAGTATTATTAGTATTTAACATTTTTATTGATTTTTATTAATAGTATTATTGATAATATTATTGATAATTAACTAGTAATATATTCAACAACTTTTATCATATAGGCGTGGTCATAACTAAAACATGAAGTACAAAATTTTACTCTAATCAATTTATATATATAATTTTTATTTTTTTTTCCAATCTCTCGACTCCTCTCATCACAAACATATTACTTTTCTATCTAAACTATATTCACAAGGCTCTTAATTTACTTACAATACACTCAATGTGAAGAGCTCATGAATAATGCCTATTAAAAGAGATTTTTAATAAAATAATAAAAAATTAAAGTCTTGGGTATATAGTGGTAGTATCAACATTTTTCTTGATAGTAGTATCAGGTTACTTGAAAGCAATAGTTAACAAACAATATATTCAACAACTTTTATCATGTGGGCATGGGAATTTATTTTTTCCTTTCATGTTATACTCCTTTGATCACAAACATATTACTTTTCGATCTAAACTATATTCACAAGGATCTTAGTTTACTTACAATAAAGTGAATGTGAAAAGTTCATGAATAATACCTATTAAAAGAGTTTTTTAATATAATAATAAAAAAATTACAAATTAGTGAATAAAAGTATTAATATAATAAATAATCATATGCATTAATTTATATGAAATGGTTATTTTTTAATAAATTTTATTTATATATTATGTTTTAGTTTAAGATATTGCATTAAGAATAATGAGGTGTTTTACTTCCTAGTGTAAAGAAAATGTTGAATTATTAG
>JASDQU010027484.1:3454-14477 GCA_032191745.1 Picea mariana
GATTTTGTACAGTTCATGGTACATGAATATAACTTGTAATATTAAATTTTCATTCTCATGTTGGTTCAGACTGATGATGTAATTCTTAGGAAGGGAACCCAGACTACATTCCAACAACAAGATACTTATCCTAGTGAAACAATTGCTTGAATTTTTCTTGGAAACTTTTGTGATACGTAAGTTCTCTAACTGCACATCATCTCTATGTGTCACCATCGATCAACAACATTCTTGAAGTTGGTAGCTATATTCTAGGGACTTCCCCTTCTATCATTTATAGTTTTCGATGTCATCCTTGACAATAAGGAAGCTGAAGGAGATAGGAGGATCACCTTTCTCCTGGTCATTACACCAATTACTTCGTGCTATCTTTTCCCATATCCCTAAGTAATTGGATCGAGTTTTAGCTGTAGAACTTGGTCTAGTCATTTCTTGGATTTCTTAGGTGCAGGATAAAATACACTTATCCTTTTCTCCTCCATAACAAATGCAAGTAGAGAGTGGTCAATAAGGAGAAAAAATGTGGACCAAATAAAGCAGCCACCTTCGCAGTGTCTCTGGCTATTACAAAAGTTGTTTGTGGCTGGAACCATAGCCAAGACAAATGAATTGCGCTTACTGAAGTAATGTGTGATCATCAAATATGTGTGAAGAAATTAACCATCATGTTCCAGACATGAAAACTATCCTCAGGTTGTTACTCACACGTTGATTGACATTAAGAGTGCAACTATTGGAAATCCAACACAACATACAGTTCGAGAGTAAGATGCTTAGCCCAGACAAAGAGTTGCTTGAATTGTGATTCAAAGGTCATGTGAAGCTTTAGATTTCCAAAAGATCATCTACTCTGTCTTTCTCCATATATCAATACCTTTGTTGAATGAGGCCGCTCCATTCTCGAAATTTCTACTTGTGTCACTTCTACTTGTCAACCTCCTCTTGGTTAACAAGCACGTTCAACAAGGGACGATGATGGCCATCCTTTTGATCGTTGGAGAAATTAGTGAGTGATATCTATTTTCATATGTCCCAACAATTGGGCAAAGTTAAAGGTGTAGAATTTGGTCAAGTTATACCTTGAATTTCTAGCCTATAGGATGAAGCATGTCTATGCCCCACTTCCTGATAGAAAATCTAAGCATAGACAGCTTCAACCCCTTGACAAATTTCGAACAAATAAACTTGCCACTTTCGAAGGAACTTGAGCCATTTCTAAGAATGTCTTGATTTGCAAGGACATGCTAGAAAAATATTTTCTTGAACTATACTTCGAAGGTCCTGTGAAACTTCATATTTCTAAAACATCATTTTCTCTCCTTGTCGCCATATATCAATACCTTTGTTGAACCATGCCACTCGATTCTTGAAAATTTTACTATTGTTTCTTTTACTTGTCAACGTGATTCTAGTTACCAAGGAAGTTGGATGAGGGACAAGAATGGATGTACTCATGAGTGTTGGAACAATTGGTGATTCCTACTTGCTTGCACCTGCCCCAACAACTCATCCAATTTGAAGGTGAAAAATTTGATCTAGTGACATATTGAATTTATGGCATGTAAAATGAAGCACATATATCCCCTAGTCCCTAGAATAAAATATAAGCAAANGAACAAAGAAATATACCACTTCTGGAGGGACTTGACCCATTGCAAAAAGTTTCTTGAGGTGCAAGGATAACTCACATAGATAATTTTCACTTACTCATGAAACGTATTGGAGATGCAATATGAAATATATAATCTATACAATATGATGCACTATGAATATATATTACTATATCTACATAATTTACCAAAATATGATGTTTATTGTATCATTGTTATTGGAATACCTCCTGTTTGGAAACTGTTAATGAGTATGTACTACTGTATTGCTTGCAACTAGCTGATTTCTTACATTTCTTCCATTTCATTTTGATGCCGAAGCACTGCAATGAATGAAATGAAGAGGAAAATAACTTTGTATGTCAAAATGGATTTAAATATACAATACCAACAAACAAGGAATGAAAACAAAAGTAACACTACACATATAAAATTATAAATATGTACCCTCTCAATTCTTGTTCCATGTTTGTTCTTTTTCCCCATTTTCTTTTTATTAATGGTTGTCCATAGTTTGGATTTATTGTACATCCCACAAAGAAAATACACATGTAAGAGGATGTTATTGAAGAACAAATGCAATGGAAATTGTCGATGTTTTATTTTTTGTATGATCAAAATTTTTTATAGAGGACTTCCTTGTTATGTTAAACATAATTTCTTGAACCAACATAGAAACACGATGTTTCTAATTATGTAACAAGGATATGACAATATTCTTTTCTTCAGTATGAAGGAAATACAAATTTGCAAAAAAAGTAAAAAACAATAGGGACATATGTCAATATGTATTCCGATGTTAATGTAATTCAATAGTACAATGTTCACTATGACTTATATGTATTTAAATTGAAGGTAGAAAACAAATTGTATTATTATCTCCCTAATATGTATTATATATATGTGCATTTCAAATTGGAATTAGAAAACAAATTATATCATGATCACTCCAATATGCATTCAACATAAGTATTTTCGATAAACCATTGTTTGCAGACTAGAGATGATCAAATACCATTCTTTGTATATGTTTTCTTTGGTCCAATAAGAAATGTAGATTCTAGTTGTACTTGTAACTCTACAATTTTTATGTTTTCTTATTACACTGACACATGTCAATATTGAAGTCTCCCAGAATGACAATGATTTCGTTGCAATCTAAATTGTGCAATGATTTTACAATTGCATTTATTATACTGGCTAGAATAGCATATGGAGATGCATAGATATTAATTATGACAATATGCAATCCTTTGACTATTATTCTCATCACAAACACCTCTACATTTGGTTCTTCAAAATGCATATGTTCTGATATGGTTAGATGTTTTTTTACTAGTATCATGATGCCATGTTTATTGTAATTAGAGAGGCAATTGAAACACTAAAATTGTTGATTTTTTATCGGCAATGTCATATATGTTTCTTGAATGCACAAAATATTAGATTGCATTATATCATAGTCACTAGCTATGTCACTGATATGTGCATGCAAACTACATGTGTTCCACAAAAAATTTGAAATACGTGACTCCAATTACATAGACTGGGAATCATATTCTAGAATCCACCTTACATCCCTATGCAAATGTTGCATCTCAGAAATGATTTTTTGTTTGACATTGAAGCTATCATTTGTTTGTACAAGCATTTGGAATATCATTTTTCCATGAATGTTTTCCATGTTCCTTCTCCACCAGTGAGAAACATGTAAAATGGAATTTGAACATCCCTTAGCTTCTTTAGGGAAATGTTTTTGACAATTCCTTGTATTTTTCTCTTCAACATTCTTATAATTATGTAATATTCACTATTTTCAAGAAAAAATGGGTGCACTGCAACTTGGAATCCAATATCATTTGTTCTTTTTCTACTTTTCCCTCAAGTGCATTGAAAATCACACTATTCATAGTCATATGTGCTTGTTCCTTGTTGGGTAAATGTACCATCAAAATCCAGAAGATCATTGTCTACCTATTGAATCTCTTTTTCCATATCACCCCAGGTTGCATTGACATTGTATGTAAACTTGGATTTATTGGCTTTTATTCTAGTTTGGTGAAAAAAATAGGCAGCTTCCCATGTAGGCCAATTATGCTCTAACCTAGATTCATTTTTTTGAAATGACACATACAACATTAGTTTCTATTTGCAAAAAAAATCATAATAAATGTACTTGTTATATTTGACAAATCGTATCACATTTTGTTTTTTCATTTTCGATATGTGTCTACCATACTTTTTGTACTTGGAAACAAATTCAGCAAGGCATATATTCTTAATTGTGTCTATACGTTCAATATAGTAATACATAATAGAGTTGCACATGACATCTTCATAGTTGTTAGGTTCATATTTCAATAAGAATGTTGGCTTAAGGAAAAATGTTCGTTTATCTATTGGAGATGTATTTATAATGGTACATTGTCTAGAACTATTGTTCATAGGTAGAGAAAGAACAATATGTATTTCTTGTTGTGTAGACAATTGTTGAAGATTCAACATTGTATTTCCAAGTGTATGGATCATTTGCATAGCATCTGTTAACACATAAGATTGATCATGTAAAGGAGGATTTATGATTTTTAGAGCCTAGAATTTAACCATTTCTCCATGGATTATGTCATACCATCAACTAACAGCCTCCTCGAAGTGTGCAAGCTATATTTGAGTTGGCGTTGCGAACTAATTCAGGAGGAGCGTTGTATATTGGATAGGTTGCAGGCACTCACGTTCTCACTTATCAACATACACGATATCCTTAGGAACATCAGGTACTCCATGAGGGTCTTCATCCTGTTTGAAGATTGATAAAGTGATTTTGGATGGCTTTTCCTTTTAGCGTTGCGAACTGCCAGAGAGGGGCACTGCAGACTCATTTCCTTTAGCAATTTCTTTTACATATTTGATCATAAATACAAAAAATGTTGTGGGTTTTTCTGAAAGGTTTTGTGGAGGATCATGATAATGTCATTGACTTTCTGTCCAAATTTCAGCCTGACCTAATTTGTAATTCGAGAGATATAATTAAAACACTAGTGCGCTGCAAATTGGTGCTCCAAACTCTTTGTTTTGCATAGTTGTTGGATATTCACCTTGTTTGGAGGTTTCCACTTGTCAAGGAAGGTTCAAATGGTCTTCTGGGAGTTTTTTGGACATGAGGGACATGTGTTCCATTTCCATATCAATCAATATGCATGTTTCAAAAGGCATTTATCATCATAGACAAAATCCCCAAAACATAAGAATTTGTTAGGCTTTTGTTGGAATCTTTTGTAACAAGACTCGTAACTAGAGGAGAATCCTATGTAAATCCTTTGTTTTGACCTCCTTAGGGTATATATAGATCATTAAATATAAATGAAATTGATTTTGAAAACAAAGGGGTTGGATTCATGATCCAAGAGAGGAGAGAGCTAGAGGAGTAGTTGGGTTTCTCATTTGTAAGCTTGAGGGCATGTGTTGTAAGCATTTTTTCCATTAGAGATTCATGAAAGTTTTGATACCAGACTATTTGTATATTGTTTCCATTCTTTCTTATCATCTTTCTTGAGTCATATTTACATATTTTGAAGATCAAAATATGCCTTTGGTTAATGGATTCATGAGCTGTAAAGGATTTGTGGTAATTTCTTGTTAATCATAGATTATTGTTCAAGAACTATTTAATCTATATTACAGAAAGTATCTATGTTATGTGGATATTCTTATTTTTGTTTTCCTTCTATTCTTCTACCCATATTTGCATAATCCTTTTGTCTGGTAGGCATCCTGATTTCTTGTGATCTGCAGAATGTTATGACTCCATGCCCAATAGAATGTATTTGTGGGTAGTTTGATGCCCTCCTTTTTACTATTTTCTTGTTGATCCACCAAGTATTACTTGTTTTAATAATTTAAATCAAATGGGTATTGGGATTATCCTCTAGAAGTATGAGGGTGACTCTCAGTGCTAACATTTTTTGGCACCTTTTTCGGGGATAGAAGTGAAGAAATCTTCCCTGCGAGAACGACAACGATCATATCCAAATCTTGATGGTAGACAAGAGAAGGACACCAGCTTGATTGTAGTCTTCTACCTAGTGACTCCAACTTCATCATAGATGAATCTATGGGCGAATCCACTGGTTTGAAATGGATAATATTCTTGCTCAGAGGTATGCATTTTGTGATTTCTCAAATATATATGGTTTTCCAAACCCTGTGCTTGATAGAAGTGAATGGGAAGGATTCCTTCCTAGGTTTAGAGGGGAAAATTTGGAAATGCCAGTTGAGTTTTTGGTAGATTTTCACAAGTTCATACTTAAGCTGAAAGTTAAACATGAAGATGCCCTCATAAAATTGTTTACATACTCTTTAGATGGAGGATCTCGTGATTGGTGTAGATCACTCCTAGTTTCTTGTATTACTTCACTAAGACATTTTCATGTTGCATTTTATTTGTTTTGCAAAGAGAAATTTGTAGTTGATTTTCTTTATCAAGAATGTTGTTATGAATTTGATTTGATTAGTAAAGGATCAAATAGTCCTAAAGAGTATGTTGTAGTAGAAGACACTTTTCATTATGATCAAGAGGATGATGATCTTCAAAGTGATAGCTAGGATGTAGATACTTTTGAAATTATATCAAATGCATCTATTGTTTTAAGTTGTCATGAAAATCAAATTGTTTCCTTTAAGTATTCAAATGATAAATAGAAGATATTTACTAAAGCACATACAAAGCTTATTAGAAGCCAACTAGTACATGATAATGAAGAAGATAAGGAAGAACCGAAGTAACAGTTGGAATTCTCTTTATCATCTATTGATGAGCAGAAAACGCCAAGGATCAGCAAGGAAATGTCTATCATTTTTGTAGCTGCACTTGCAAAAGACATCAAACAACATATGAGTAGCTATGAATTATATAAGGACCATAATTTTATTGATGAATCAGCCTTCAAAGAGGAGCAAGATGGTTTACTTAACTAGTTAGAAATGTATTTTCATAAGTTTCTTGATCGTGTGGATTTTTACATAGAGTTATATTTTTCAAAGGTTTCTAATGATCCAGTTGTTGGTATGATTTCACATCATAGTTGTAAGTATCCATTGTTTACTAACATATTATTGCAAGCTTCATATCACTTGAAAATTCTTTTGAACAATTGCATGCAAGGAGTTATTTTCATTAGTTTGATACTCATATGGCTACATTGGAAGTATGACTTCAATTAAGAAAAGAAGCTCAGCTAGATAAATTAGTGTATGGATGTATATAAATAAGATTTCTATGCAAGAATTTGATTTGTAGTGAGTATTTTTTCAGTTTTCAATAAGAAGTGGAGGTTCTCTCAGGCATACAAGTTTTGTGGACAGAGATGGAATGGTAAGGCACTAGAACTACATGTTCTTGGAAGCTCACAGGGAGCATGCCATCCCCTATGGAGATAGATGTTAACACATAAGATTGATCATGTAAAGGAGGATTTATGGTTTTCAGAGCCTACAATGTAACCATTTATCCAAGGATTATGTCATACCATCAACTAACGCCCTCCTCAAAGTGTGAAAGCTATATTTGAGTTGGCACTGCGAACTAGTTAAGGAGGAGCATTATAGCTTGGATAGGTTGCAGGAACTCACGTTCGGACTTATCAACATCTACAACAGACTTAGGACCATCATGTACTCCATGATTGTTTTCATCCTGTTTGAAGGTCGAGAAAGTGATTTTGGATGGTTTTTCCTTTTGGCACTACGAACTGGTAGACAAGGGCGATGCAAACTCATTTCCTGTAGCAACTTATTTTACATATTTGATCATAAATCCAAAATGGTGATGTAGGATTTTCTAAATTTTTTTTTTGAGGATCATGACAATGTCATTGACTTGTTGTCCAAATTTTAGCTTGACCTAGATTGTAATTTGAGAGATATAATTAAAACACCAATGCACTGCAAATTGATGCTCCAAACTCTCTGTTTTGCATAGTTGTTGGATATTCTCCTTGTTTGGAGGTTTCCACCTATCAAGGAAGGTTTGAATGCTCTCCTAGGAGGTTTTTGTACATGAGGGACATGTGTTCCATCTCGAGATCAATCATGATGACCTGTTTCAAAAGGAATTTATCATCATAGACAAAATCCCAAAAAAATAGGAATTTGTTAGGATTTTATTGGAATATATTGTAACAAGACTTGTAAATGGCGGAGGATCCTATGTAACTCATTGGTTTCAACCTCCTTAGGGTAGATATATATCATTCACTATAAATGGAAGTGATTTTGAGAAGAAAAGGGTTGGATTCTTGATCCAATAGAGGAGAGAGCTGGACGAGCAATTGAGTTGCTCATTTTTAAGCTCGAGGGAATGTGCTGTAGGCATTTCTGCCATTAGAGATTCATGAAAGTTGTGATACCAAAATATTTTTCTCTTTTTTCTATTCTTTCTTATCATCTTGCTTGCGTAATATTTACAGATTTTGAACATCAAAAGTTGCCTTTGGTTAACGGATTCATGAGCTGTAAAGGATTTCTGGTAATTGCTTGTTAATCATAGATTATTTTTCAAGCAATCTTTAATATATATTACAAAAAGGATCTATGTTATGTGGATATTCATTTTTTTTTCTTTCTATTCCTCTACCCATCTTTTCATAAGCCTTTGTCTGGTAGGCATCTTAATTGTCTGTGATATGTAGAATGTTATGACTCCATGCCCAATAGAATGTATTTGTAAGAAGTCTCATGCACTCCTTTTTAATCTTTTCTTTCTAATCCACCAAGTATTACTTGTTTTGATCATTTAAATAAAATGGTTGTTAGGCTTATCCTCTAGCAGTCTAAGGGTGACTCTTAGTGCTAACAACATCCATTCTACTTTTTTCATGTTCTTTATGTATTCTTCTAAATGAATTTGTCATAGATTTGTCAACTTTAGTCATATATGAACTTCAATATGATGTAGTCGCATATGTATTCAAAAACAATTGTGTATCTCTGTTTACATTCCAAAAATTTTGCATGTCTTTTGCAAAGCTATTGTTCGAAATATGTGAAGGTTTTCATTTCAAGAATATTGTCAGTTTTTTTAGAGTTCATTTTATTAGGAGCACTTACTCATCCTCTTCTAGTCCCATTTCCACCAAGAAATCTTCGAAAGTTATTAAATTGTCATATTTTTTTGGGTCTAGTGATGAAAACAACAACTTTGACTTTTCATCAACAAGTTTGTTTGGTAATCCAATTGGTTCAAGAATAATTGTCATTCTCATCGATAGCATAGGGAATTTGTATCAGTAATGTGAATTCTTTTTTTTCTTAAAACTTCTTTTATGGAAACTCCTATGCAATTCAGAAAGACCAGGATGAAAATGATCCATGTCACATGTTATGTACCTTTCCAAGAAGGTTGCAATTTCTTAATCATTGCCCTTTCCATGTATCAGTGCATCCTCTATCCACAATAATCCATGTTCATGCTCGCTTCCTATATTCTAAAGTTATGTTACAAAGTAATTTTCTGATCAATACCTTCCCAAAAAAACTTTTGTCACAAGATACCAATTGATTTAAAGAGTCAATTCTATGTCTATAGTAACGAGTACAAGTAACTAGGTCCTTTATTATCAGGTAGTCAATGTCCTTGTCTTCCAGTGTTTCATAATGATTTTCATTTCTCTTGTTTCTATACAAATATGTCAATGCACACACCAATTCATGCCATTGATGCTCTGCACCAGTGAATGTGACGAAAAATGTTGGAGGTCCCAGTTTTCGTATCATTGCAAATACATTTTTCTTAATATGTTGGAAGTAAACATGATAAGTGTGAATATTTTTGAAATTTGTCTATCCACTATTGGATTTAAGTATCTTTTCCAAATTTTTCTTGTACTTCACTTCTTTTGCCAACAACTTTCCTCCTTGTAATTGTCTTTTTCTTATTCATATCCACACATAAGAAACAACTTTACCAATTATGTTTTGCAATGTTTTGAAGAAGAAATATGTATTATGATATGAGAAATCGTTTCTAGCATGTAGAAATTCCCATTTCACTATTTTTTTGCAACTAAATCTTTTTACAATGTCATCGTCATGTGCATTCCCATAGAAAATGGTTGGAAAGTTCATCTCTTCTGCATATTTTTCCATGAATATTCCAAGTGGACACTATCCTTCAACATGTGTAACTTCAATGATATTGTCATGCAAATCATGGATGCATTGTGAGTCTATGAACCCATGCACCAATGTTTCAATAGGTATTTCACTATCTGATTATATTTCCATATCACTTTCACACTCAAATTTTGTCTCTTCCATGCATTTTTTACTATCTTGTTTGAGAACATGAGTCCATTATTTGTTTATAGTGATGTCCATAACCTTGTATAAATCCACAAAACACAATTATTTTATTTCTTTTATGACAATGTTTACACAGAGTCTTCTTGTCTGATAGAAATTTATGTGTTGTAATTGTCTTTTCAATGCAATGCAATTGCAATTGTCATTGCTTGATCTATTAATTGTGGCAGTTCTTTTTGGACAATATCTATTTGAATAGGGACATTGATGATGGAACCTGTCAAGCCCATATACAATCATTTGTAGGCCCATTTTCTAATTTGTGCAAATGCAATTTTAAGTGATACATTCTTTCCTCAAGTTATGAAAGAGTACTTGCAATGGGAAATGTCATATTACATCTTATCTGGTCTGGTGTTGCAAATCATGGTATCTTTTCATTTTCAACTTCTCTTTTACAACTAATACATATCTTCTAAGTAGAGAATGTCTTGTCTCGTGGACTCAAGATAATATATTCTTTCTTGAATTCTTCATTCAAACATTTAATGATCTTCGAAAAATGCAACTGTTCAAAAATTGCACTTTTGTTTCTAGGTGTGTCGTGGATGTATTTCACATAGATTCAACATGCTTGCTTAATTTTTACATCAATATGGTTAGCACATGAACATCTATGTTTTCTTTTATGTCCATTTTTTGATTGGACTATATTGTTTTTTAATTTCACATATGCCACATTTGGTCTTTCACTGGTATGCCTTGTTGGATTGATTGAAGTTTCATCTTTTGTATCTACATATCTTTTTCACTCCTTGATCAGTAGAATATTTACAATTTCATTTGTTTGTTTCATGTGCCATCATTTTTAGTCCGTAGTAACTAAGTCTCTTGGCCAAGTTTCTTTTCTTTATGAGAACCCATTTTATAAACTTGACTTTTTTTTACGAATGTAATTTAATCATCACATTGTGCATTGTGTTCATATTGGTGTGTGTACAGTACATGTCTAGCAACCAATACATTGTCCTGCATATTTTTTCTGAATGCCAACACTATATCTCTAGTGTGTTTGTTTCCATGTATATTGACTTCTCCCATTATGAATTGGTGAT
>JASDQU010027487.1:0-27579 GCA_032191745.1 Picea mariana
AGGTATTGATTATACAGAAACATTTGCTCCTACAGCGAAATGGGGCACTATTAGAACCTTATTTTCTCTTGCAGCTCAAAAAGGATGGAAAATACATCACATGGATGTAAAAACTGCCTTCTTAAATGGAGATTTAAAAGAAGATGTTTATATGTTGCAGCCAGAGGGTTTTTCTATTAAAGGAAAATAACATAAAGTATGCAAATTGATAAAATCATTGTATGGTTTAAAACAAGCACCTCGTGCTTGGTATGAAAAGTTAACTGAACATCTTCTTAAGCTGAAGTATAAGCATTTCAATCTAGATGATGCAACTTTATTTGTTAAGAAAGTTGGAAGATCGGTTGTATATCTAGTTGTCTATGTAGATGATTTTCTTATCACAGGAAATAATGATGATTATATAGCATCTATTAAAAAGGAGTTGCATAAGGTCTTTGATATGACATATGTTGGATTAATACATTATTTTCTAGGGATCGAAGTAGATAAAAAACCGAAGCACATTTTTATTTCTCAGAAGAAATATATTGGAGAACTATTGAGCAAATTTGATATGAAGGATTGTAATCCTGTTTCTACTCCAATGGAGCAGAATTTAAAGCTTACCTCAAATGAAGGTAGTGCATTTGAAGATCCAACAAAGTACAGACAACTTGTTGGAAGTTTAATTTATCTTACTACTACTCGTCCTGACATAAATTTTGCTGTAGGAATACTTTCCAGGTTTATGCATCAGCCCTGTGAAGGTCATTGGACAGCAGCAAAACGAGTGCTCAAATGTTTAAAAGGCACTCAATCTTATGGCATCAAATATTCTAAAGTTTCAGATTTCCATCTCATTTGTTATTCAGATTCTGACTTTGATGGAGATAAAGAGCACGTGGTGTCTACTTCAGGTTATTTGATGAATCCTGGATCAACAACCATCACTTGGAGATCACGAAAGCAATCAGTTCCTGTTGATTCTACAACTGAAGCCGAATACGTTGCAACAGCTCAAGCCACAAAAGAAATCGTTTGGCTTCAGAAAATTCTTGAAGACTTGCAGGAGAAACAAATGACTTCAACGCCTCTCTTTGTTGACAATACTTCTACAATACAATTGGCCAAAAATCATAAATTCCATGATCGAACCAAACATATCAATACCAAATATCATTTGATTCGACATCATGTTGAGGCCAAAACCATTCATCTCAATCATTGTTCCACTTCAGAACAAATTGCGGACATCTTTACTAAAGCTTTGGGTCGAGAGAAATTTGAAAAATTTAGAATGATGCTTGGGATGACAAATGTCCCTTCGGATTAAGGGGGGAATGTTAACTGTTACAACCGTTAACTAATCCGAAGGTTCGATTCAACTAACCGACGGTTCACCTGTCCGCATCCGCCTATAAATAATGTATCCACATCCATTTTTTGAATAAAAAAGATCGATTTGTGTTCTCTGTGTTTTGTGTAGATTATGGAGTTTATTTGGCCTGTTACACTAACTTTAGATATAGTTCCTCTGGAATTTAAAAGCAATTTTTTGCCAAATAAAAGAAATCCTATGAAAACACCGTTCAAATATCAAAACAAAATAATCCCTTGAATTTATCATTGGGTTAAAATGTACGGGCTTTGCTTTGTTGAATCTTACAAATTTCGACAAGGTGTTGAGTGTTGAATTTTAATTTTCCAGTGGAGAGTATTGATTGATAATCCATTTGCAAAGTGGAACCCCTCCACTGGGCAATATTCTGAGTCGTTGTGATGAAATCAGGGACAAAATTCAGATGAAATCAGTGCACAAAGAGCGATTAGAGCTAGATAAGTCCATGAGATAAAAGCAGGCAATGTTGTGATGCTGGAAAATGACGTGATTTTTTAAATTGTAATCGATTTGGATTATTTAGACAAAATCCAGGTTCAAATTTAATTAGCTATTTTTTTTAGATATATGAAATTTTTTAATTGATTTAAATTATTTAAACTAACTCCAAATTCAAATCCAACTGACTACCCTTATAAACCTTACAGTAATGTCAAACTCCCCCAAACCAACTAACTACCAACGTCTCTGAACCAACTAACTACCAACCTCCCCGAACCAACTAATTACAACCATAATGCTAGTTGCAACTTTAATGATTTGTAGGGTTTAGCCTAGTAAATTTATTTATTTTAAAACTATGTAAACTTTACCAACCTCATAAGCTTTGCAATTTCTTCATAGTAAACTGCCATAAAATATAAATATAATTAGTGTGGTTATGGCAATAAAATTCTTGCTATGTAATTACAAAAAGGTTCATAACAGTTCTTAGATGTCATCACTCCGCAAAACTTATAAATTAAATAGTAATCTTTCCTTTTTCAAACTGTTAAAATATTATGTGAAAGTAAAAAAAATATCTAATATCCTTTTTCTATGGCAGATTTAACAGTTTCTAAAAAACATTTGGAATCAACTCATTAAAAACACAACTTGTAGATTTTCTTTGTAGTTCATCCAATCAATTACTATTTTTGAGTCTTCATAGATCTGAAAAGCATCAATATCCAAATGAGTAGTCAATATTAGGATCGCCCCAACACCTAGTAATTCAGCCCCTGTGTTAGTTCCTGGATCACAATCGATAGTTTATTTGTAAAGGGTTTTTCAAAAAGTTTTGATCACCTCCGTGCCCCACTCTGTAATTCATTTGTTTGTGTTGCAACATCAAACCATCGAAGTGTAGGAAGTGCTTGTGTCTATCCACTTTTTCCAATGATTTGACTATTGAACGGATGGATGAGTTTCCATGTTCAAAAAATTTCTTATTTCACTCCAACCAAATAAACCAACAAACCATGGATGGAAGAGCAATAAAATTACCCAATTGCTCAAAACATGCATTTAAATTATTACCTTTCCAAGCATATTTTATATTAAGCCCACATTTTATCCTATGTCATATTTGTTGAGTAAAGTTACATTGATCAGCAGATGTAAGACTCAGAGTCATTGAACACAAATGTTTGGTCCTTTTTAATTTTATTTTTTTAGTTATCTCAAGTTAATATTTTATTTTCTACACCCAATCAAATAAACAGTCTAATTTTTAATGCAATTTTTCAAGACCACATATTCCTCCTCCAATCACCAATTCAACTGCTGCCAAAGTTTTTTATGCTAAGACACAATAAACTTTTTTTTTACTGATATACTAGATTTGTCTCCACCTGTCCAAATTAATTCATCAACTTTGTTCTGAAGTTGTACAGCTGAACAAATTAAAACCCTACGAAAAAATCTCATTCCTTTACCAAATCTCCCAAATCTCCCGAATGGGACATCATTTACTTGAATAGGTGTTGTATAGTTGTATAATAAAAACATTTTTATGGATTAATTCTTTTGCGTAACAGGGCAAAGTTTGTACTTTTCGATATTGTTTGGGGTGGGATGGACAAAAAGTACACTAAAATTATTTGATCGAAATAAAAAATGGAACCATACATATTATTAAATGGAACGATCGAAGATTTCTGGATCAGTCGCGATGGAGTTATAAACTTGCCGAGTGCGTTTGCTACGCCATTGGAGAATAACACACCGAATGGAGATACATTGATTTATGTTAGGAAGCTGAAGCAAAAAAAAAGTAACAATATAATCTGGAAATACATTGATTTATGTGGAAACCCAATATGGGATAAAACTAGGAGGCAATGATAATAGATATTTTTATTATTCAAGGGAGAATTAATGATAATCGGTATTCTTAGTATTCAAGGGGGAATTACAATAGCCAACACTGGCGTACAACCATCCTCTCTATGCACACACTGTACTCCACAATATTGTGTCTTTCTCACACACCCTACACCCTCCTCACCTCTATGGGTATGCTCGTATATATAGCATCTCTCAAACAATTAGAAAAATTGTTTATAATAATATCCACTAGTTACACAAATTTTTCACAAAAGAGTGCATCCATGCACATTTCAAATATGGTTGATATGCATCTGCATGTGACCACATGGGAAATTGGTTGGCATGTTCCCAACAATCTCCACCTTGAAAACAATTTACATGATATATGATGGCCAAAGCAATTCATCACCTTTTTTTCAGGCCAGGAGAAGCCAAACACCATGGCATCTTCTCTAACAAAACTGGTTTCGTAAACATGTCTGCATAATTCACTTTTGTATGGACCTTTTCGAGAGCCACGCCTCCTTCATCAATCACATGTCTTACAAAATGGTATTTGATAGAAATATGCTTCGTCTTACTGTGATAAGATGGATTGATTTCCAAATGGATAGAACTTTGACTATCGCAAAATACTTTCACCTTGTCCTGCATCCTTCCAAACTCACCCAACAAACCTTTTAGCCAAATTTTCTCCTTGCATGCATGTGAAGAATCCATATATTCTGTCTCAATAGTTGATAAAAAAACTACGTTTTGAAGCTTTGACATCCAACTAATAGGTCCTCCTGCAAGAGTAAAGACACATCCTGAAGTGGATCTCCTTTTGTCCAAGTCACCTGCAAAATCTTAATCTACATAACCATAAACTGAATCAATGGAACCATCATAGGTGATAGAATAATTACTTGTGCCTCTAAGATACTAAAGCACCCACATCACTATTTCCCAATTCTCTTTACCTGGATTTTCCATGTATCTACTAACAACACCAACTGCATGTGAAATATCTAGTCTATTACTGACCATCTCATATATTAAACTTCCTACTGCAGTAGCATATGGTACACAATACACATAATCCTTTTCTTTGTCATTAATAGGACATAAACCTGAAGAAATATTGAAATGGGAAGTCAAAGGGATCTGTATGGGTTTCACAATATTCATACCAAATCTTATAAGTATTTTCTCCACATACTTCTCTTGTGATAACCAAATCTTACCATTTTTCCTGTCTCTGTATCTCGATGCCCAAGATTTGTTGTGTTGTTCCTAGATCCTTCATATCAAACTCCCTAGCCAACTAAGCCTTTAACCTGTTGATTTTAACCATAAATTTTCTTGCCACAAGCATATCATCAACATATAACAAGAAAATAATGAATATGTCATTTTCCAACATCTTTAAGTAAACACAATGATCATATTCACTTGTTGTAAAATTTAGACTCACAGAGAAGGAATCATACTTCTTGTACCATTGCATGGGAGACTATCTCAGGCCATACAACGACTTCTTGAGTTTGCAAACAAACCCCATATTGTGATCCTGAACAAACCCCTATGGTTGTTCCATAAATATCTAGTTGCTCTAACACAAGATCAAGTAAAGAAACTAGTGCTAACATAACTCGAGCTGAAACAAGCTTCGCAACTGGTGAAGAGATTTCATGCAAATTAATACCTTCCTTTTGAGAATACCCTTTTTCTACCAGTCTTTCTTTATAACTTTCACCTTTATCATCAACATCATTTTTCAGTTTGTAGACCCGCTTGCAACCGAAAACCTTCCTATCATTTGGAAGTTCTACCAGGTCCCATGTTTTATTCTTCCCTAAGGCATCCATTTATTCTTTCATATCTTTTTTCCATTGAGCACTTTCAGATACCTTAATTTCTTCTTTATAAAAAGTAGGTTCTACAACAATAGAAACCAAAGCTACATATGAAACATAATCATCATACCTTGTAGAAGGATTTTTGACCTGTGTAGATGTAATGATCCCAAGCCAAATTCTTTCTTGGAATCACTAACTACTACTAATTTATTGAGTTATTAAGTGCATACAAGATTCATCAACACATGGAGATCACAATATATTCAATATGTAGAAGAACAAGCAAGGATCTGACCTTTTTATTATGAGCAATGTAAGATCAATACAATAGATGGACGATCTGGCATAAACCTCAGATGACCGTACAAGCAATAGATATGAACTGCTACAAAATGCTCCCGCTAATACAAAATAATGCCTCCAAAGGTTGAATAAGAAATGAAGATCAATACAAGCAGATCTAAATGCCAAACTCTCCAACTGAAGAATGCCACGCTCCAATAGAAGGCTGAAACCCTCAATAACTTGGCCTTGCTGCCAAAAGTGTCCAATCACCCTAAGGAATATGCCAATTGATAGATCGGATGATGGTAAGAATAACCCAGGTGCCTGAATCTCCAAGATCCCTCTCAATCTCCGTAGGTCTTAATTTCCTACTGAATGGGGTGCCCCACTGGATGACTGAAACCCTAACTGGTTTGGCCCTGATGAAGGTGGCCTCCAAATTCTCTGAAACTCTCCAAGAATATAGATCGGGCGATGGTAAGAATAACCCAGGTGCCTGAATCTCTAATCTCCCTCTCAATCTCCGTAGATCTGAATTTCCCACTAAATGGGGTGCCCCACTAGATGACTGAAACCCTAGCTGGTTTGGCC
The DNA here is from genome assembly GCA_032191745.1 of Picea mariana. Taxonomy (NCBI): domain Eukaryota; kingdom Viridiplantae; phylum Streptophyta; class Pinopsida; order Pinales; family Pinaceae; genus Picea; species Picea mariana. Next base: position 6,409 of record JASDQU010027487.1, read on the forward strand.
CTAATGAAGGAGGCCTCCAAATGCTCTTAAACTCTCCAATAATATAGATCAGGCTATGATAATCCCGTGGGAGAAGTTTCAGACTCAGATCTCAAGCAGATCTCCCTAGATCTGATTTTTACTGAATTACAGGATGTCCCCTGTGGCTCCAAGACGTCCCAATCTGCAGACAAATGTAGAATGATGATAACCCTCCAGAAAATCCCTCAAACTGATGGTCATGCCCCTGCAAATAAAACCCAACTGTCGGAATGGCCCTAGGCTCTCAGGATAAGCTGGATCGAACCTCCCTCGATAAACTGGCCCTGAGACTAGAATGGTGTGGATGAGTCTTTCATCCCCGAGACCAAGCTGTGGAACAAGGTGAGTGGATATTTCACCACTGAGTTGCTCCCAAGGGTTTGTACAGCAAAACCCCCAAACTGAATGCTCAAGGGAAATAGCAAATGCTAATCCAAAACCATAATGAAATAATAGGTGCACCCCAGCCTCTTACTTATACTTTTCCTTCTAATTCTATGTTGAGTTAGGTTAACTCCCAGGGTTAATCTTCTATTGTTCTGTTTAGTTATCTTTTACTCCTTTATCCTTTTCCTTTCTTAAGTCAACTTAAAAATATAACTTTTAACTTCTTGACTTCCCCCCCCCTCAGTGTGAGACTATGACCTAGTGGGGGTGCCCAGGCCACTGAGTCTTCTCATCACCTCTCTAAGAGGTGGGGGACATTGCAATAGATCTCCTTAGAGATGGTTGAGGCATATCCCGAGTTTCCTGGATATTTTCTGCATCTTCATTTTCTTCTTCTAGAAATTATTCATGCTCCTGCATTTCTAAAGATGGTTGAGTTTTCAACTAAATTTGTTGAACTTGCGGTACCTGTTCTTGTGTCACTTCAACATCTACCAGTTATGATTTTAAGAGTGAGGATTCATCAAATACTACATCTAAGATTATGATGAGTTTGTGGATGGTAGGATGCCACAATATGTACCCATTAACTGCATCACCATAACCAACAAAGAGATATTTCTTTGATATAGGATATAACTGAGAATGTTGATCTTTAGAAATAAGAGCATAAGAATTACAACCAAATATTCCCAGATTTGAAAAATCACACGAATGACTTGTCCATATCTCTTCTAGAATATTACAGTTTATTGTAGTTGATGGTGACTGATTTATCAGATAACACATTGTAAGAACTGCTTCTTCCCACAATTCCTATTGCAACAAGACATTACTGAGCATGCTCGTTTCTCTCTCTAGAAGATTCATATTTATATGTTCTACGACACCATTTTTTTGAGTATAAACCATGTTAGTATGTCTTTCGATCCCATCTTCTCTTCAATAGTTCTAAAATTCTATAGATGTGAACTCACCTCCATTGTTTGTTCTTAAACACTTGATTGACCTGTCAGTGCTCTTTTCAACCAAAGCCATGAATTGCTTAAAAGTATTAAATAAAACAAATTTTCTTTTAAGTAAATAGATCCAAAATTTTCTAGGGTAATCATCTATAAATGTCACAAAATATGTCGATCCTCTAAAATAAACTATAGGGGATGGTCCCCAAACATATGAACGAATGTAATCAAGGATACCTTTACTTATATGTCTTCCTGTTTTAAACTTTTGTCTACACTATTTTCCAAAAACTTAATAAATGAATAAATTCAAATTCGGAAACTTTAAACTTGGAAGTGACTTACGATCGACCAGTACCTGAAGTCATTAATCACTCATATGACCCAAATATTGGAGCCAAAAATGAACAGATTCACTTGAAGCTTCATATGCTACAACTACTTGATTTACTTTTATCGTTCCTTCAAGATGATAAAGGTTCCCAATCCTCTTTGCCTTCATGAATATTAATATGCCTTTGGACACCTTTAGTACTCCACCTTGAGTTGTACACATATAACCATAAGAATATAGAACTCCCAAAGATATCAAGTTATTTCTAAGTTCGGGTACATGCCTTACATTTGTTAATTTTCTTACAGAACCATCATGCATTTTAATTCAGACACTATCAACCCCAAAAAGTTTACAAGAAAAATCATTTCCCATAAAAATAACACCATCATCAATAGATTGGTAAGTTGGGAACCAATTTATATGAATTCACATGTGGTTGGACGCACCAGAATGTAACAACCAATGCTGATGTTGATGTGAAACATCACAGGTAGACAATACTTTATCAACCATACTTGAACTGGAATTTGAACTTGTTTCAACTAAATTAGCTTCCTTTGCTTCTTTTATGGAGTCCTATTTGGATGCATTATGTCTTCTCCAACAACCCTTCTTGAGATGCCCTATTTTTCCATTGAACCAACATTTTTGTTTACTCTTCTTTCTTTTTGACTTACACAATGATGTACCTCTTTGATTTTTCCCTCTTTCTGTAGATCGAACTCTTACCAACATTGCTTATGTTGTTGAAGCTTCTTTATAGGATCTTCTACTCATTTCCTCATATAACAGATCTCCCACAAAAGTTTCATAATCAATGGCATATGCTAAATTGAACCACATAGATGTGACGAGATGATTCCAGGATTTCGACAATTAACACAAAAGTGTAACTTCCTTGTACTCATGTTCATACTTTATTTCCATACTAGATAATTGACAAACCAAAGTATTGAAAATATTCAAGTGGTCAAACATTTTTGTACCTTATTTCATCTGTAAGTTGTACCACTTCCTCTTCAATAAGACTTTGTTCATGAAGTACTCTTTCATATAAATAATTTCCATCGTACACCATAATATTGTTGATGTTTCCTCGCCAACGATGTTAAACAAAATTTCATCTACCAAACAAAGATGAATGGTACTGAGAACTCTTGAAGCCATATCGTCCCAATCCTCGTCCGACCTACCTGCTGGTATCTTTCACTTTCCCGCCAAACCCTTTTGAAATCCTTGTTGCGCAAACATATCCCACATATTGAGCTTCCATAACTGAAAGGTATTCTTTCCATTGAATTTCTCCACCTCAAACATAGAACTCTACACTTTCACCATTACCATAAATTCCGAGAACACTGCTTATAAAAGTGAGCATTTTTCTAGTAGACGAGTATTATTATATTCAAGGTTAAACCCAAAAAATATAACTTTTAATTAAAAGGTTTAAAAATAAAAATAAAAACTTTAATAAAAAACCTTTATTAAAAAATGTGACCTCTTCCACCTTTTATCATTTATTCTAAAAAAAATGGTCACCTTAAAAATATCCCCTTTTATAAATTCTCACCTCCATTTATTTAATAATCTGTTCTCCATAATAACAAAAAAAACAAAGGTTCAAACTTCATACCATTTGAAAAAACCTTTAATTTTTGGATTGTCGCGCCCTAGAAAAGGATGTCATGCGACAATTTTTTATTTTTGGATTGCCGCATCCTAGAAAAGGATGTCATGTGACAATTTCAAAATTGTTGCACATTTTAATATGGATAGCTTGTGACAATTTTCCTATGACACTATCATCAAATTGTCGCACCGTGTAATATGTATTACCCGTGACACTTTGCAGAAATTTTATATTTCACAAGTGTGCCTAGGATTGTCACATTGTGTAAGAGGGACATCCTATGATAGTTTAATAAATACCATCCTAGGTTGATCCACTCGGCTCGGCTCGGCTCTCTTAACGTCCTCTTATATCCAGCAATCCAATTGTATTCTCCTTCAATCTCATATCCTTCAACTTTGTTCTTTGATACCACTTGTTAGATAGCGGAAACAAAAATGTAATAATATTCTAATAGAAAAGAATATAAAACCAATATAAAATCGAGAACAAAAATCTGATAATTGACATAGTGATTTATGTGGAAACCCAATACGAGAAAAAACCATAGGGCAATGATAATCAGTATTCTCATTATTCAAGGGAGAATTACAATAGCCAACACAGACATACAACCATCCTCTCCTCTTTACGCACACACCATACTCCATAGTATCGTGGCTTGCTCACACACCCAACACCCTCCTCACCTCTATGGGTATTCTCATATATATAACATMTCTCAAACAATTAGACAAAATGTTTATAATAAGATCCACTAGTCACACAAATTGTTCAGAAAAAAGAGTGCATGCATGCACATTCCAAAAATAGATGATATGCATGTGCATGTAACCGCATGGGAAATTGGTTGGCATGTTTCCAAAACACTAAACATGGATCATATTCTCTATAGAATTAGGAGCTATATGGAATTAGGAGTTATTGTTAGGTATATGTTATATTCTTTTCATGTGTTTGTGTGGGCACGTCAGGTTCGACAACTGAGTGGTTTTTGTTATTTTTAGTGGATTTTGTTATTTTTAGCGGTTTTCTAAATTAATCCCAAATTAAGGGATTAGGGTTTTGGTATCTACGGAATAGCTAAAAACATTTTATATATTGTATGGTGAATGGTGAAATTCGATATAATGATTATAAGAAAGGTTTTCCCCGGTTGAGGGTTTCCGGTATAAATCTCTATCATGTACTATGTGAATGAACCATTGATTAATTTTTGTTTTTCTTAAGAATCTATATGAATTTCTTTACTTCACAGGTTTAAAACTTACATGCGGTATCAAATCTCATTTTTGGATTCAGAGGAATGCCTTTGTTTTTTAGGGTTTGGATCGGTCTTGATAGATCAAGTTTATCTTGGGTTTGTGATAAACCTGGGTTTAGTGGGAACTTTTGCAGTGGAGATTCGAGTGTAGAAAGAGGAATGGCGAGATCTTCTAGAATCAAGATAGAGAAGTTCAACAGTAAAATATTTGAGCTATGGAAGCTCAATATGGAGGACCTTCTTGTAGACAAAGAACAATGGATCGTTGTGGATCATAGTACACAACCTATTGGTATGCAATCTACTAGAACACAGTTGACCGGTACACAACCTACTAGTACACACACTACTAGTACACCACCTACTGGTATGTCAAAAGAAGATTGGGAGAAGTTGGATAGAAGAGCAAGGAGTACTATGCGACTCTACCTGGCAGATTCAGTGTTGTTGAATGTCTTGGGAGAATCTACAACCAACGAACTATGGGATAAGTTAGGGAATTTGTATCAATCAAAGTCCCTGGTAAACAAGTTGTTTCTTTGAAAGAAGTTGTATCATATTAGGATGGAATATGGAGATTCTATGACAGAACATCTAAATTCCTTTAATAATCTAGTAATTCAACTTGGCTTTGTTAATATTATGATTGCAGAAGAAGATAAGTGTATTACTTTGCTATGTTCTCTTCCAGACTCTTGGGATAATCTGGTTGTAGAAATTGGTAGTACCACTCAATCTACATTGAAGTATGAGGATGTAGTTTCATCTTTGTTATCTGAAGAGATGAGGCAGAAAATCATGGATGGTCATAGCACATATGCTTTATTTGTAAGAGGGAGTACCCAAGACAGGAATCCTAGTAAGTCTTCGTGGGGGAGACCTAAATCTATAGTTAGATCTAAGTCTCCAAGAAAATATTTGAGGAAATGTTGGAAGTGTGGTAAAACAGGGCATTATAATAAGGATTGCAAGTCTAAGAAGGTTGATAAACCAAAGGGATCCGATAGTACCTCTTCCCCAGAGGCGAAAACCTCCATTGAAGAAGAAGGTGATGTTTCCCTGGAATCTATAGGTACACATGCAGACCATGAAATATGGTTGATCAACTCAGGTGCATCATACCATATGACTCCTCACAGGGAGTGGTTCTCTGAATATGAAAAATACGATGGTGGTGATGTATTCCTAGGAGATGACTCGACATCCAAAATCTTGGGACGTGGAAGGGTTAAGTTGCTCCTAAAATATGAAAGGATTAGAACTCTCCCTAGGGTTTTGGAAATTCTAAAACTAGCTAGGAGCCTAATATCTGTAAGCAATTTGGATGATGCAGGAGTGGATACGGTATTTGGAAAGAACACTTGCAAGATGGTACAAGTAGTAACGATGTTGATGATTGGAGTTCGGTGTGGAAATATGTACAAGTTGTTGGGAATAACTTATACTAATGGGTGTAAAAATTATGTTGTCCTTAAGAAAACAAATAAAGAAGACAAGAGCAATATCGTCCCTGAAAATAGGACCATGTTGTGGTATCAAAGACTGGGGCATATTGGAGAAAAGGGCCTTCAAACACTACATGGTAAAGGCATGGTTGAAGGTATGTCTAATTGCACTCTGGATTTTGATTTCTTTGAACATTTCATATATGGTAAACAGAATCGAGTAAGATTCCCATCTTGTGCTACAAGAGGAAAGGGGATCTTAGATTTGATACATAATGATGTGTTTGGACTTGTGCCTATTCCATCACTAGGTAAGTCTGTGTATTATGTTTCATTCATAGATGATTTCTAAAAGAACACATGGAATTATTTTCTTAGAAAGAAACCTGAGGTATTAGATAAATTTAAAGAGTTTAAGGCTCTGGTAGAAAATTAGATAGAGAAGAAAATAAAGGTATTGATAACAGATAATGGTGGAGAATTCCGTGGAAATGAATTTGAAGAATTCTATAATAAGTGTGGTATAGCAAGGAACATGCTCAGCATAAGACTACTCCATACACTCCTCAACAGAATGGAGTTGAAGAAAGGATGAACAAGACACTGATGGAAAAAGCAAGGAGCATGCTCAGTGGTGTTGAGTTAGGAGAAGAATTCTGGGCAGAGGCAGTCGATACAACATGTTACTTGGTCAATCTATCACCTTCATCAACGTTGGATGAAAAAACTCCACACGAGGTATGGACTAAAAATAAATCATCTCTTCAACATCTTAGAGTGTTTGGTTATGATGCTTATGTACATGTTCCAAAGGAAAATAGGAGTAAGTTGGATAAAAAAACTGAAAAGTGAAGCTTTATTGGTTATAAATATGGTGTGAAAGGTTATAAGCTTTGGAACCCAGAAACTAAGAAGATTGTTTACATTCGAGATGTTGTTTTTAGAGAGGTAAAAGATGTGTCCAAACAGGAATTCCTACCAAGGCAAGACAAACCTGAGAAAATAGAGCTAGGGTTGGATGATGCAAAATATGAATCATCTGAAGAAGATGAAGTAGAATAAGAAGAATCTCATACCCCAGTATTGAGGGGATCAGTGAGAGAAACAAGGCAACCAGAAAGGTATAGTCCACCTGATTTTCGTTCCAATTTTTCTTTATCTATTACTGATGATAATCCCAGAACTATTTGGGAAGTAGTGAATTCAGAGGATAGTAAAATCTGGAAGAAGGCCATGGTTGAAGAAATGGATGCCTTGGATAAGAATGAGGCATGGGATATATTTGAGTTTCCAGCCAGAAGAAAATTTGTTGGTAGCAAATGGATGTTTAAGAAGAAGTTTAATGCAGAAGGAAAAGTGGAAAAATGCAAAGCTCAGTTAGTAGAAAAAGGTTATTCCCAGGTAGAGGGAATTGACTTTGGTGAGATTTTTTATCCTGTTGCTAAGTTAACTTTTATTAGATTCCTTTAATCTATTGCTGCTACTTTTGATCTTGAAGTGGAATAGATGGATGTGAAGACAACATTCATACATAAGGATCTGGAAGAAGAAATCTACATGAAGTAGCCAGAAGGCTTTGTAGTAAAGGGAAAGAAAGAGCTGGTCTGTAAGCTAAAGAAGTCACTATATGGTCTGAAGCAATCACCTAGGATGTGGTGCCAAAAGTTTGACACATACATCCTTGGATTGAGATTTGTGAGAAGCAGGGGTGATCACTGTGTATATTCCAAGCAAGTTGGCAATCACTTCATTTATGTAGTGTTGTATGTTGATGACATGTTGTTGGTAGGAAATAACATAGATGTTATCAAGGAGGTGAAATCACAGCTATCCTACAAATTTGACATGAAGGATCTTGGTGTTGCTAACTTCATTCTGGGAATGGAGATTAAAAGAGATCGTGCAAACAGGAAACTCTAGTTGAATAAGAGAAAATATGTTGAGACAATATTGCAGATGTTTAATATGCATGGAAGTAAACCGGACAAGGTTCTTATTCCTATAGGTGTAAAGTTATCTTCAGATCAGTGTCCCAAGACACAGGAAGAAGAAGAGGACATTTCCCATGTTTCGTCTTCCGGTGCAGTTCGGAGTTTGATGTATACAATGGTATGTACTAGACCGAACATTGCACATGTAGTGGGAGTTTTGAGCAAGTATATGTCAAAACCAGAGAAGGGGCATTGTATAACTGTAAAGAGGGTATTCAAATATTTGTGTGGCACTACCAATTATGGATTGTGCTACCAAGGAAGACCAAGATTGGATAGAGTGGTGGACATACATGTCTTTGTTGATACAAACTCGGCTGGAGATCTAGATCACATAAGATCTACAAGTGGGTACGTGTTTAACCTATTTGGAGGAGAAATCAATTGGATGAGGAAAATACAAGTTGTAGTAGCACTCTCAACTACATAAGTTGAATACATGGAAACCACTCATGCAAGCAAGGAAGCAGTATGGTTACAAAGATTGTGTTTAGGTATTGGGTTGGTACAAAAAGCAGTGAGATTAGATTGTGGTAGTCAGAGTGCAATATTCCTGGCAAAGAACCCAGTGTATCATTCGAAGACAAAGCATATCGATTTTCAGTATCACTTTGTGAGGGACATGGTTGAGGAAAAGAAGGTGTAGCTGGAAAAGGTTGACACTTTGAAGAATGTTACAGATTTATTGACAAAGTTTGTGAGCACAGAAAATTTCTACTAGTGTAGAGTAACAATGGGCATTGTTGCCTTGGATTGCTGACTATATAACTCTGTGGACCCTTGGATGCGAAGAAAACAACAAGTGGGAGAATGTTGGGCATGTGTTATATTCTTTGCATGTGTGTATGTGGGCGTGTTAGGTTCGACAACTAGGCGTTTTTTGTTATTTTTAGTTGTTTTCTAAATTAATCTCGGATTAAGAGATTAGGGTTTTAGTATCTACAGAATACCTAAAAACATTGTATATATTGTATGGTGGATGGTGAAATTCAATATAATGAATATAAGAAAGGCTTTCCCTGGTTGAGGGTTTCCGGTATAAATCTGTGTGTACTATGTGAATGAGCCATTGATTAATTTTTGTTTTACTTAAGAATCTATATGCATTGCTTTACTTCACAGGTTTAAAGCTTACAGTTATAGCTATAGTTTGACCTCTAAGGGATCAAAATACAACATCAATTGAAATTTCACTAGTTTTTAAGCTTTTGTATTCTTTGTGTTAAGAACATCTAGAAAATGTTTGTTAACATTAAAGAGTCTGGAAAAAAAATGTTAAATAGGTGATATGTCAAACTGAATGAATATTCCATGTATATTTAATGTATCATACCTTTATCTACCATTTTGGGTTACAAGTTTGGCTAATTTGATGACAATTTCAGACGACATAGAAAACTTATTTGATATATGCCTTCATATATGAAGTCATACAAGGGATTGAGATAATAAATTAGATTGGTTGTAGGAATAAGAACCTGATTTTCCACCCATCTCCCGATTTCCTATGGAGGAATGATGTCCATGTGAAGGTCCAGGACGGCCTATGAACTATGATTCATGACGGGGATTCTTGTTTCTTCTCTATGATCCAAAAATGATTGATGAATTCCTACTTGAAGGTGTTGGTGAATTTATATTGTTTTCGCGTCTTCTTCGATGGCGATTGCACGTATACCCTTTTGAGACATGAATATTCCCCTGTAATACACTCAATAAATTTTTACAGAGAAGAAACCTAGCAAGTGTTATCCCTCAATTTGATTGACAATTTCTAATAAACTTATCATGATCATGAGGAGAATATGATTAATTGACAATTTCTAATATAAAAAGGAAGACAAACAAACAATGGTAACATCTATGTTGATGTTTTAACAAATTATGAAATGCACATGACAACTCAGGGTCATTAGGCCATGTGTTAGCCTCAAAGGGAAAGGAAAAGGATAATGACACTATACATTTGTCAGTGAGATGTCCACTAGCCTCCACCTACCTCCCTTATGATTTCCGCCTAACTTTGTTTTAATGCATTGATCATGGACTATGGGAAACTAAATAGTTTTATTTTATTAACAATATACAAGATTATTAAATTACCATATATTATTATTAATTAATTTTATTAACAATAATTCATTATTAATTCTCTTATTATCTACCTTATAAATAATTGGATATCTTTTACTATTATATATATTAGGAAAATAGATTATTTTTGAATCTTTTCTATTTTCTATTTTTTCTTAAGGAGACTTGCTGGAATCCTTCAACCTTCAATTTCTTCTCATTTCTTCCTACTTGTCAATTTACATTTTGCTTTTCAGTAATAGACTTCGTTAGCCTCATGAATTTGTGTGAACTTAGCTTTGGACGAGTCTTTGAATTTCTTCCTATGCATAAGACAATGAATTGGTGGTCTTGGTGGATGTGAAATTTTGTCACTACTATGAACTTTTAGTGACAACTTATGCTAATATGTTTATGTTCATAAGATATATCATTTTCTCTGATGTATAATTCAGGATATCTAGAATTAGGAGAAACCACACCCGTGAGACTACACTCACAATTTATTATTCAATGAAGACAAATTACATCATAATATAGGAATCAAATCTAGTTAGGTGGTTACAAAAAACAATAGGAAAAACAGGATCTACAATAAACAATAGTAGAGTTTGTCTACATAACTAACTCTTGCTCCATTATTTTCAGGTCTCCCCCTTAATGGAGAATGGATTGACTTATACACTTAACATCTCCCTAAACAACTCAAACTTAATCTTTCCAAGAGGATTAGTGAAAATATCAACAACATTTTCAGAAGTATTACAATACATAAGAGCTATTTCATTGGAATTCAAATTTTCTCTAACAAAATGAAACTGAGCATCAAAATGATTTTTCCTTGCATGATAAATCATATTATTCGCCAAATTTATTGAACTTTGACTACCGCATTTGATCATTGTAGGTTCCTTTGTTCTTCTCCAACATCTTGAAGATGTCTTCTCAACCAAGTAGATTGACAAGTTGCTGCACACAAGGCTTTATATTATTCTTTAGTAGAAGACAAAGATACAGTAGGCTTCTTTTTACCACTCCATAAAACAATCCCAGATCCAATTCCAAACACATATCCAATGTTTGATCCTCAATCATCCGGATTTCCATCCCAATCAGAATTTGAGTAACCTGTCAAATCAACATCATATGCATCAGTCTATTTAATACCATAATCAAGTGTTCATTTTAGATACCTGAGTACAACCTTTTCTGCATGCCAATGGATTTCTTGAGGTTTCACCATAAACTGACTTAACACACTCACATAATATGTAATATCAGGTTTGGTTGTGGTGAGATAGTTCAAACTAACCACCATCTGTTTATACATATTTTCGTTCACCTCCTTCGAACCATCATCATAAGAAAGTTTCACATTCTCCTGCATGGGAACAATAAAATATTTACATTGATCCATTTTAATTCTCTTAAGTACTTCTCTGACATACTTACTCTGACAAACAAAAGTTTGTCTTGCATTTCTCCAAACTTCAAGACCTAGGCAGTAATGTAACTCACCGAGATATTTCATTTCAAAAACTTGTGACATCTGCTCCTTGATTTCATCAATTAATTTCCCTACATTTCCTGTAATTATTAAATCATCAACACATAAAGAAATAAATACTATATACCCATTCTCATCAAATTTGGTATACATATTTGGATCGCTCTTACTCCTCATAAAACCTTGTTGAATAAATAAAGAGTTTATCTTCTCATACCATGGCCCATGAGCAAACTATCGTGAGAAAGAATTAAGGTTGGAGTGTACTCCAAACTGATCGTAGCTAGCACATCCTTCCCAAAATAGAAATCATGATCAATACAACAATCAATCAGGCCCTAAGATGATTAGAGAGCAGTGGAGAAATCGAGCGGTCTCTCATAGAGAAGACAAACCGACTAGTCCACCAATCTACTAGATCATATAGAAAACTTATGCTCATGTATAAAAAAATCATGCTTCCCCACAAAGGCAGAATACAACACCCTTCATACAATACCCTTCATGATTTCTCACACACTCATGCTTCAAAAACTGGTCGGCGCTCCTCAGACTAAGGAAGGGGAGCGCTAGTGGTCCTGCACTAAGGAAGGGGGATCCTAGTCAGAGTTGGCAGCACTCCTTGAGTGTGGAAGGGGAAGCGCTAGCGCTATAGAGCTCTTAGATGCATACTACGGGTGCACGAGGGATCTAAATTTTTTTATTTCACAAGTGTAAGAGCATTGATGTGCCTCTAACACTGCATAGGGAGCATTGATGATCTTTCTTCTTAATCAATTAGATATATTGCACTACGGATCTCGCCTCAGCAGCTCTGATACCAAATTAGAATTAGGAGAAACCACACCAGTGAGACTATGCTCACAATCTATTATTCAATGAAGACAGATCACATCATAATATAGAAATCCAATCTACTTAGGCGGTTACAACAAACAACACGAAAAATAGGATCTACATTAAACACTAGTAGAGTTTTCCTACGTAACTAACTCTTGCTCCATTATATCCAAGTAGGATTTCATATTTTCATGTTTGATGTATTCATTCATGTGTACTTTGCAGGCTTATATCCATATATGGTCAGCGACATTATCTTAGTGACAGGTTCCTACAACAGAGCCCCTCAATTTGAATTTGTTTATCTTAGAAACGTAGTTTTCAGTATTGACACAGATAAACCAAATGAAGAAGATTTGTTGAAGGATATCACAAAAGCCAAGGAATTGTTAGAGCAATTCAATGCCCAGTTATCAGAGTACACTAGCTTTACTGATACATCCACACTACCCAATCACTATGTCTTGTTCTGGTTTTAGAATGATTTTGCTAATTACATCATGTTTCAAAGCATTATTAAATTGCTCTCTTTAATTTTGATTTCAACTTTTTATTTTACTGAATCGATGGGAAAGTATCAATGAAACTATGAAATTATTAAAAAATCTCATACTAAATGGGTCCAAGCTTTTATTTATTATTATTAACCATGTGCATCCCACAAAAGTCGAGTTTGACTGGATCAATGATTGTGCATTCTGTTGTTTACGATTTGGGCATTATTGATTCTCTTTCCAAAATTCTATTTGTTTTCTAAGATGCAGAAGAATTTGAGATAGTGTTAATGAAAAGAGTTGTTGGAACGATTAGTTTTCTCGAAAACATCACTAGAGTGACACCACCAATGAGATATTTCATCCTATAAGGTCATAGGTCATTAAATGTTTTCCTTATCTTAGTTGAGTGGTATAATTATCTCAGTGTCAACGTCCAATGAGGCAATGGGCGTCTCAATTGGAGTTGTGATGAATTTTAAAAAAAACCTGCTTTAGTCATCTTATTAAGAAGTGAAGAACAAAACATAAAAAATAATTGCACTCATGCATATGTCTGATGTATAGGGTCATCCCATATATCCACGTTTCTCTTTTTGATTAGGTTTAATCACCATGAATTATTAATAAGACAAAATATCCATTTAAAGATGGTGAATGAAAACTATTTTTAATGAAAGTTTATAATGATGTCTAGATTTCCATTTTCCTTCGCAAATAGATTACAAAATGATTCGTTCTTATGTTAAAAGGGTTTACAAGATTAAATTGTTATACTTAATTTTTAAATAAAGAAATTAAATGATATATAATTTAAATTAAATTAAAATATAATTTTATTTAAACAAATTAATTTTAATGATTTTTTTTTTAAAGGATGAGAAAATTATTTATATGATATTTTAGTCAATTATACTTATTATACTTATTGTTACAAAAGTGATTTTTAACTCAAAACTATTGTAATTTTAACAAATYATATGAAAATATTTCTAAATAAAAAGTTAAGTTTCATTACAAACTTATTAAAAAAGAGAATCAATTTTGTTAAAAGAAGAATTAATTTTCACTAGGTACATAGTGAAAGTGGTAGCTGGACAATCCCCAAAATACTATGGCATGAAATGATTTGTCACTTTTGTTACATCAAGAGGGTTGAAGATGAAAATCACTTTCTCATGGAGTGCCCAAAATATCTATCATAACACAGCCTTTCCTACCCTTCTAAGTCATCAAAACTATATTGATTTTGGAACGCTTGTTCTAATGCATGGAAATAACATTACCATCATCATCAACAATGATTACTAGAGGTTTCAATCCAATCTCTTTCTCATAATCTTCAAAGGACCTTATTATTCTTATTATCTTATATATATAAGAATTTAAAAACATATCAATATCTAAATTTTAATGATTATTTACAAATGAATAACAATATTTTAAAAATGTCAAATCTTGCTAGAAGGATTTGGTTTGTAGGTAGGAAGGAAACACTTAAAAAATCCATCTAAATTAAGGATTGATATAACTCAAACTAGGAAACAAAAATTTTAAAAAATTATACTTCAAAATTATATAACTTATATTTTATTTAAATAAACAGATATTAAAAATAGAAAATAGAAAATTGATTTATAGAAAATACTAAATTTTGTAACTTTAACCTTTAAAGGTTTAAAGGTATGGAGTAGTCACTGTTATTTGTTTTTAAATATGTAAAATTAATATTATTACAATTTAGATATGTAAAATTAATATTATTACAATTTTAAGTGTTTCATACTTGTTTTAAGTTTTTTTTATTTGGTCAACACACAACTATTACATTAAGACAAATCTAAGGGGAAGATATAAGCAATTTTGCTGTTAAGGCCACTTGTTATTTCAGTAGTGTTCTCGACTCTATACTCTGCCTTTGAAAAGCATAATAGTTCCAGGGGCGGCCTTGGAAATAGATGATGAATAGAAAGATGGATGGAGCAATGATGGAAAAGGGTATGCCGTGGCCCTTGGCATCACTTGTACTAAATTCATTATGAACGAAGGTCGCATAAAAAACAGTTATTTTGAGCAGATTATAGAGAACACCAATAAAAAGTGTGATGCAGCTCGATCCGTTGCCCTGTCCACAAAAATTGAAGTGCCTAGCATTGAGAACATAAAAGATGACATTCTGAGGTGGTGTAATGTGCATTCCCCTTCACACAATAATTAGTGTGTTTAATTTTAGATTGAACTCTCTGGAATTTTGTAGGAATATTATCGGCATTTCCACGGACATGTGTTTGAGGCACTTGTGTTTTATTTTTCCACACCACTTGTAATTAAAGTAATGTTTCATCCCCTTGGTAAAAATTTCCAAGGTAAAATCCTAAGCTCAAGGGGAGTCACTAAGGGGGCCTTCGGCCTTCCAAGAATTATCGACAATGCACAGATGCATGTTATTGAAAGTCCCTCCCGCCGAAAGGAAGTTTCTTTATAGTGGATGTGATGGTCAAGATGATTTAGATCAGGAGCTTTCTAAACTTATCGATATTAGTAAAACCAATCCAATGCATTTGTATGGTCTTCGATCTTTGATGCCTCGACTTGCTAAAGGTTTCTTCTCTCAAGGGGGAATGGATCCGAATGTTTTATTGGCATGTGAGGACAACATATTTATGAGATTTTTTATGTTTACTGGAAGTCGTCTGGCCTCATTTCTTAAGAGGTGTATTTTTGACAACAATCTCCCTTTCATTGTCTCTAGGATTTGTAGTTATGTCGACGAATTATTACGCCGATAGGCGTACACCTATTGGCAATGGGCAGAATTAATGATCTTTTAACTTTATTTAACTTTAAACCCTAATCTGATGGATACGCATTCAAGATGCTGGCATATTTTTAGTCGTCCTCCAAAATCAATGAACCAGATTTATTGCTCATAACTTCCTTGCATTTATAAAGACATCCGTTAACATGTTTACCTTTTTACATTTACCTAAGAATACTTAAAAAATTACTGTGCGCATATATAATTGACACATTCAATGATTAATATGTATGAATGCCACGACCTCCACGCATTACACAGAGCGACATGCATCCATGCACGGGGAAGGGCGTTTAATAGACAACCGCATCCACGCACGACTTGAACCGCCACACATTCTCTGAGCGACCCATACGCATTCTCTGAGCCACCCATTCTGTAAGCGTTTGCCAATTGAAGTTTTTTATTTAGACTCAGTCGCATGCAGCAAAAAGAAGGATTACAGTAAAGAATTACACGTTTGTGAATTGAAGTTTTTTATTTAGACTCTGTTGCATGCAGAGAAAAGAAGGATTACAGTAAAGAATTACAGTGCGATCTGTGCTCAAACATTCTAGCCAAAGCAGTCGGTATTACAGTGCGGATCATCGGTATGTAAGAATTACAATGTTTAAAATTTATTGACAACCGCATGCATGTTACACACAACTGCTTGCACGCTAATGTTTTCCTAATGTATATGTGCAGGTCTCTTCAGTATCTCCGCCCTCATCTCAAAGGCGGAAACATCAGTCTTGCACGAGCATTTGATTATCTAACTCGACGGCTTTTTCTGGAACAGGTATGTACTGAAAAAATTATACCTGCACAATAGTTTAAATTATAAATTATACCTGCACAATATAACGCAGGGGTTTGGAGATGTATGGTTGTATCTACCCAAGAAACAATTCCAATTAAAGGAAAAGCACGCTGTGAAGAAAACCAGTGATTGAATTAAATGATAAATCACGTTGCGTGGTTTGGAGATGTATGGTTGCATCTGCCCAAGAAATGATTCCACTGTGTTTTCCAATCCATATAACCCTTGCCTTGCATTCTTTATTTCTTGACATCCCTTGCGGTTGTGCATTATTTATTTCTTTATTGAAATGTACATTATGTCAGGTTCAATTATATGTACTTATTAGCATATAATTACAATCAGTCTGATACAAAATTGTATAGGTATGGTATTATTTTTATTTATGTACAATGTATGCCGTGAAAGTTCATATACAATCCTAGGATACTTACTGTGGGCCCACACACTACCGGTCACCATTTTGCCTTAAATGTTACCCCCATTCCGCTCAGCATTTGTGAATCGATTCCTCCCTTAATCGAATCCCTCGCTATGAACTCGCTGGAATGCAAAATGACTCAGACACTATCACTTGAAAATCATTTAATTCAAACTTTACAACTGTATTCCACGCTCGAGCATACCACGCAAAGTGATTTATCATTTAATTCAATCACTGGTTTTCTTCACAGCATGATTTTCCTTTAATTGGAATCGTTTCTTGGGTAGATACAGCCATACATCTGCACAAGAGAACTGTAACCTTATTTTTTGAATCAAATGTTCATAACAAATCATTTATATTAACCATACAGATAGATTAGGATTCGGTTGAA
This sequence comes from Picea mariana, assembly GCA_032191745.1. Taxonomy (NCBI): domain Eukaryota; kingdom Viridiplantae; phylum Streptophyta; class Pinopsida; order Pinales; family Pinaceae; genus Picea; species Picea mariana. Next base: position 23,798 of record JASDQU010027487.1, read on the forward strand.
TGATTTATATTAATGATACCAATGTCTATTTATAATTTTATTTGTCGGCACCTTTGAGTTTTACTTTTTAATTTTCCTTGCGCCCTCAATCTAATTTATCCTGCAATGAAAGCATGCCCTCAATTTGAATTATTCAGAAATGAAATAATTTAACCACGAATATCAATATTAATATTTCAGATTGTTTCGGTTTATATTCTTCACATTAGATCTATTTAAACCATTAGATCTACGTTAACCATACACCATCTATTTAAACCATTAGATCTATTTAAACCAATAGATCTATTTAAACCATTAGATCTATTTTGGTTTATATTCTTCACATTAGATCTACTTAAACCATACATCGGATGGAGTTTTAACAGACAATTCAAAACCACCAGATTTTCTGTATTACTATACGCGAGCTATTTACAATTTTCAATTAGGTTTACAATTAGGTTTACAATTTGTAAAATGGTTTTTAGGTTTACAATTAGTTAAAATGGTTTTAGGTTTACAATTACGTAAAATGGTTTTAGGTTTTTATAATTACAATCAGTCTGATACAAAATTGTATAGGTATGGCATTATTTTTATTTATGTACAATGTATGTCGTGAAAGTTCATATGCAATCCTACGATACTTACTGTGGGACCACACATTACCAATCACCATTTTTCCTTAAATGTTACCCCCATTCCTCTCAGCATTTGTGAATCGATTCCTCCCTTAATCAAATCCCTGGATGTGAACTCGCTGGAATGCAAAATGACTCAGACACTATCACTTGCAAATCATTTAATTCAAACTTTACAACTGTCTTCCACGCTCGAGCATACCACACAGCGTGATTTATCATTTAATTCAATCACTGGTTTTCTTCACAACGTGTTTTTCCTTTAATTGGAATCGTTTCTTGGGTAGATACAACCATACATCTGCACAAGAGAACCGTAACCTTAATTTTTGAATCAGATGTTCATAGAAAATCATTTATATTAACCATACAGATAGATTAGGATTCGGTTGAATGATTTATATTAATGATACCAATGTCTATTTATAATTTTATTTGTCGGCACCTTTGAGTTTTACTTTTTAATTTTCCTCGCGCCCTCAATCTAATTTATCCTGCAATGAAAGCATGCCCTCAATTTGAATTATTCGGAAATGAAATAATTTAACCACGAGTATCAATATTAATATTTCGGATTGTTTCGATTTATATTCTTCACATTAGATCTATTTAAACCATTAGATCTACTTAAACCATACACCATCTATTTAAACCATTAGATCTATTTAAACCATTAGATCTACTTAAACCATACACCATCTATTTAAACCATTAGATCTATTTAAACCAATAGATCTATTTAAAACATTAGATCTATTTCGGTTTATATTCTTCACATTAGATCTACTTAAACCATACATCGGATGGAGTTTTAACAGACAATTCAAAACCACCATATTTTCTGTACTACTATACGCGAGCTATTTACAATTTGCAATTAGGTTTACAATTTGTAAAATGGTTTTTAGGTTTACAATTAGTTAAAATGGTTTTTAGGTTTACAATTAGTTAAAATGGTTTTAGGTTTACAATTAGGTAAAATGGTTTTAGGTTTACAATTAGTTAAAATGGTTTTAGGTTTACAATTTGCAATTAGGTTTAAAATTTAATTTAATGCGACCTATTGGATTTATGCGAATTATTGAAATAATTGTTGTGTTTAGGTCGCATTGTTGTGTTTCGACGTTAATTAAATAAGGCACAATATAACAAATAGGTCACAATGCAACACATTATAACAAATATAACAAATAAGGCACAATATAACAAATAGGTACAATACAACATTCATCAATAATATAACAAGGTCACAATATAAATGCAACACAAAAGGTCACAATATAACAAATTCTGTTGTCGTGAATTATGCGACCTATTTGTCATAACATTAATGACAATTGGATGCGACCTTTTTAATTTTTTTTTTAAGATATATTTCATTTTTTTTAAGTTTTTTTAAGATATCGAGTTACTTTAAAACCTTCCAAAACAAAACAACTATGTTTTTGAGAATTTGAAAAATATGTTCATTGTATTTTAATTAGATGTATTTTAATAAGGTTAATTGGTTTTAATTAATAATGCATACTTACCAATTATTAGCCTAAACCACCTTAATGCATATAATTAAACCATTTAACCTTAAACCTTTATATAATTGATATTCCTTTATGCATAATATATGTTTGGATTGGATCAAACTATATATCCTTTATTGTACTCATCTTAAACATGGAAAGGATATTTTGTTAGATGGACGATTTGGTTAGGGTTAAATGCTTCATAAATTTTAGGGTTTAATTTTTCATATTTTTATATCAATTTTTTTTATTCATCAAACTTTTTTATATGTGAATAGCCTTTTTTATATATGAATAACCTTTTTTTTTTTGAAATCGGTGAATAGAGGGTAAAATGATCAACAAGAACGAATATTTTTTTATTAATATTCACAAACCCTCAACATAAAAAAGATTAAAATAATATATACTAGCACAACCACATAATTGTGGTTGATCAACGCCGAAAGGTTGATAAGATGAAAATAATCCTTAAAAGAATATATTAAATTTTATTATTGATTAACAAATAAACGGTTGAGCTTCATTTATCTGGTGTTAATATTTTAATTTCTGTTAATCACTTAGGTGGCAATCAGTTAGCTATCAAAGTAATTTTTAAATATGATTAGGTAAATGTAAAAAAGTAAAGACATAAACGAATGTCTTTATAATAGATAGCAAGTTAATGATTGAAATCACAACCATTTATTTTGTGTGACTACTAAGAATATTCCAGCCATATTTAATCATGTCCATACAAAACTTATTAAGCACCAAACCCCTATTAAATATGCCCATTGTCAATAGGTATACACCTTTCGGCGTAAATATAACCTTATGGTAACCTTAAAGCATTAAAATAATATAAGTTTGTCTATGGTTGTCATCTTCATTGATATAAGTTTGTCATCTTCATTGCATTTAGTAGAATGGTTATTTGATTTATTAAATTTATATTCATTTGATTCCTATAAGTTATATTTCACAAGTGGTTGATTTATATTCACTTGATGTTGAATTTATATTGAAATAAAATCTTTCACGCCTAGAAGTGGTTCATTTATTTTACAATATTTATGTTTTAGAATTTATTTTATAAAATTCGTATTCACTTTACTCCTATTTTTTCAGTGCTAGGAAACTTCTTCACATCGTTATGGATCCAACCATATGGGGTTGTTTGCCATTCCAGATTTTGGAGCTGATATTTTATTGGCTACCTTTTTCTGTGTTGACAACATTTAGAACAGTTTGTAAACACTGGAATGCTATTATACAAACCCCTTCATTCCTCGCGCACTGTCATCGACTTTCATGCAATGAATTTGGTTTTCTAATTCCTTTTCTCTATGGTGAGGAAGGTTACTTCATTGGAGGATACCTTCATCAAACTGGTTGCGTTTGTCATTTTCATGTGCCATTTATAGATTCTAGCTACACAATTGAATGCACTCTTCGATCCATGATTTTGTTATCTTTACTAACAACATGCTCCCTTACAAAGAATTATTTTGTGATGAATCCATTTACGAAGTCATTCAAAAACATAGGTTCTATATGGGTTGGAGACTCGGTTTTCTTTACACTCTTGGAAAATGTGAGTGCTAGAAAATATGAATGGGTTGTTTTGAAACATATTTCGAACAACATGGAATCA
>JASDQU010027490.1:6357-29395 GCA_032191745.1 Picea mariana
GTTGAATGTTTATGTCAGAAAGTAGAAGGTCTATGGAGCTTTATGAGATGTTGGTTCCAGTTGCATTGCAAGGTGGATGGAATAAATGTACAAACTCAGTTTATCTTCATACTTATATAATAAAATTCAATCCTGTTCCTCCTGATAGAGAATACACTCAATTTGCTCTTTTTCTGGAGTCTTCCCTTCCCAAGGAAGCAGAGAGTATGAAAGTAGAACTTCATCTAGCTCATGGAAGGATAGTCAAGACAGATCTCCTACCCTCGGGGAGTTTGGAGTTTGACCCTATTCAGGTAGATTAGCCGATGTTTGGTATTTTTTTTTATCTGTAAACTGCAAGTTAAACTGTGTTGAAGGTATCTTTAATCTTACACTGTCTTCTCCTTGCAGATGAGGGATGCACTAAAGTTTCAAGAAATATTTCTCAGAATTTTGCTGGACCGGCAAGATTTTTGTATGGATTATGTTGAATTAGGTGTGGACGATGCAAATTTGGGGATGTCTTCAACCTCATATTTATTACTCCCAGTTCAATCATGTGATGGCAAGCAAGAATTGTGTATTGACTGGAAGATTATAAAAGACTGCCTGTCTTCTCCAGTTTTTAGTCATGCATCAAAAGGATTGCCAGCAGCAGATGATAGTGGCAATCTACTTGAAAAGAGAGATTCTTTACGGTTTGATAATGGTTGGGTACATATTGATACCATTCAAAACTCTTTGGTGGTTACTTCTCATAATGATACATTCTATTGCATTGTTGACATTCTTCATGAGATAAATGCAAACAGCTATTCAGAAACTATGAATTGCAGCTATGCAGATTATTATAAGAAGAAGTAAGTAACAATGGGTAAGAAAATATGCTAGAACTTCTTGTCTGGTTAGTTTATTTTAATTAAATTCTTGGGAACAGAAATTCTTTTTGCTATTTGAAAAAGAGAATTGAATTTAATTAGCATTTCTTTCAAGAGACAAAAAGCTCATTTTTTCTGGACTCTTGCAAGGGATATAATTTGTAAGAAACATGGATTAAAAAGATAATGCTACGCCAGCTTTATAACTAACGGGGTACTGGTTTATCTCTCTTCAACCAATCCGTTCTAGTCTGCAAGACCTTTTTTGCACAAATGACTGTTCAGTTTTTGCCTTTATTTTAAAATTTGTTTGTTTCTTTGCTTGTTTTAAACTGCCTACTTGCATGCACCATTTATAATGCACTGGTCTTCTTCTAGCTTTACAGGTTCGTACAAATGTATTAGAAAAGGAGTACCATAGGCTGTTTAGTTCAGATACAAAAGCATTTGATAACCATTAGAAACAAAGAAATTATATTAATGTCCACAAATGACCAAAATAGGTCAATGGGACTAGATAGTACAACAAGCCATAATGGTAATTGGGTAGTACTAAAGGCAATACTTAGGCACAAAAATAGATACCCTCGAAGATGCATATCTTTGACATGCTTATCACTTCCAACTCCTCGTCCGGACAATCTTCTATCTAGAGTTCCCTCCATTTATACTCAGATGTTAGGGGAGATAGCTATAATAAACCTTGCTACACAGGCATTATCGTATTCTAAACTCTAGATCAACTCTTATACATTTCTCGCAAGATTTTCCTCTTATGTCAGTTTTAAGTATTCAGGTCTTAACTTAGATCAGTATTTTACTATGTTGCATGGGGACCTGCCCCCACCTTTAAAACCCATGTTACGGCAGTTTCAGCGTTTCAGGGACTTTGGAACTCCTCGAAAACATTCCAAAATGCTTAGGGACTGGGGGACTTTTAGGGTACCATTACCATGTACCTTGCAAAATTTAAGGGACTTTTAGGGGACTATCCACATGTCCCTTGATTTTTTGGGGATCCCTAGATGTCCCTCACAGTGTAGCTTTTTGGTTGGCTTAAAAACTGATTGAGAACTTTGTATGGTTGAGTGGATGGAACCTCTTTAGTGTCTAGACGACACTGCTTAAGCTTAGTTGCAACCATGTATCTATTTGTGCACTATAATAATGGTTCTACTTCGCCATTGGGTTAGAGAATTAATATTAATATCACACGAGGTTCACCTAGTTCTAAAGAGGTTTGTACAGTTAGCTTGACTTTTTTTTTGTGGCAAAATACGTCTTATATTACATAAGAAAAAATTACATAGTAGCTAGAAAAAGAAAAACCAAAAAGAAAAACAGAAGTGTATATACAATGTGGAATCATATCCTCTTCTTGAGAGCAACTAAAGCATCGATTAAACTTAGAGAAAGCTACAACATTGAACTCTTTGAATTCAAGGAGACAACCTTTGGCGAATAGTTGCATACATACCTCTTCTCACCAAGAGTGACAAAAAGAATGGACAGAACTTACCTCATCAGGAAAAACATACTTGCAATGCATCTTCCAGATTGTAAAAGCCGTTGAAATCCGAATAGAGTCCCAAACTCCCAAAAGGTGGGACAAAACCAGGGATCCCAAATCCCCAAGAATAGCTGCATGCGAATGAAGTTTCCCATGGAGCGGGGCAGAATGATGGTCTTGCACCAACCTCTAGCATGATCTAGCAAAGCTACAGTCCCATAGAATATGCTTCAACATCTTTGAACGATGACAAAAGCAGCATAAACCAGTTGACAACCCTTTTTTAGGAACATGAGCTTTGGAGGGCAGCGCCTGATAAACAACCAACCAAGCAAAGACATGAAGCTGGTAGCTCATATAGAGAGACCATACACTGAAATTTACTGATCCATCAAACCTCATGGTTGGATGAAACCCATCTAGCATTGAGGACTAGAGATAAAGGATGTCTCTAATGAAGAAGAGTGTAGAGCTTCTTGGAATCATATTGTTGAAGGGGTTTCCCAAACCTCCATCCCCAATCTCTCCAAATTGCCCCCTACATGTCAATATTTATCTTGTACAAATTTTAAACTGGGAGTAAACTAGTGATGTCTTTGACAACTGGTCTAGTTGAGGAGAAGAGATCCTTCTGGTGAGCAAGCACTCTCTAATTCCTCCAATCCCTGGTAGTGAAGTCCTAAAGATCCATCCAAAAGAAGACACCTTTCTTGCTTAGTCTGCAAGCTTGAAATATGGCACACTCTGCAATACATTTCCTTTGGTCAATCCAACTCCAAATAGGCCTCCACCACAAATCCCATCTCGCTTGATTCCCTTAGAATTTCCGTTTGACCAATGACCAAGCCTCCCAAATACTTTGATAGATGAAAGATCTAGACACCCTAAAAAGCTGTGGTTATGAGATGATGCCACACAACTCAAAGGGGCCACAATGAGAAGGAGATGCCGAGTCAACTAAAATCGATGACACAAGAGAATTTTCTATTGGGTGGATCCCTCTACGGGACCTATTGTTGAAAAATCTCAACTCTCGACACCTAGATAAGTTACTACCTTTTGTTTTTCCTTGCTGATAATTAGATTACAACACACAGAATAAAATATACTGGTTGGAAATAAATAAAACAACGAAAGCAATCTGGAAACCAAACTTCCCACATGCACACAAAAATTCCACTCTTCAAATCAACTTTTCATTAAAACGACACCAAGTTTACAAGGGCTCCCTTATTGGGAAAATGGCTCACCGAGGAAAAATACAAATTACAACAAACTTGGCAACTCTGGCCTTGAAGAAACCCTCTGTTGCATTGTCCTTGGACGACTCTGTACAATCTGTACACACCTTGTTTAGCCTGTGTTGCATGTACTTACGCGTCAAACTAGTCTTTCCTACATGTACACTCGCGCTTTTGTTGTCTTTCCTTCACGTATACCCGTGCCCTGTACAACCTGTATGATGTGTACATACGCGCCCTGTACAACGTATACGCCACGTACACACATGCCCAATACTACCAATACGGTGTGTACAACTTCACTGTTGTGTGCCTCGTTGCTGTACGACCGCTCTACCTGACCTGCGACTTGCTACTAGACTGCCCATAAATCTGTCCTTCGATTTTTGGCTGCAGGGTTTTCTCCTCTTGATGCACTACTAGCTCTTTCCTCCTTTGGACTTGATCTCTAAATGAAAGTCCTTTTTCACCCTTGCTGAGATCACCTTGAGTTACAATCCTTCGTGACTCAAGCACTTGAGAAAAAGTGCTTCTTTGCTCTTCTGTGAGATCCCCTTGAGTCACAGTCCTTCTTGACTCAAGCACTTGAGCAAAAGTCCTTCTTTGCTATGGTGTCTCACTGTGTTTTCTGTGTGTCTTTCCCCTTCACCTAGCCTTGCTTTTATAATCTTGAGTTATGACCAAATCAAACATAACCCTAATCTCCAAAGTGATTAACAATTGAGATTAAATCTCACCTCACTTGAGATCAATCGCTAATATTCATTTAATTCACCAATGCTAATAACTTTAGCATTTCATTAAATTAAACTCACTTTAATTATAAAAAGAACTTTACTTTAATAATTCTTTTAATTAAAGTAAATTACTAAGGTTGAAGTCTTTGGATGACTTCCACATGTCTAGACACTTAGTCTTGTGCATAAGTACCTGTTCGATGCTATAAACATCAACAATCCCTCTTAGCAAGGAATTTACTTTTGGAAGAGCCACCTGGAATCGACTGTCCCTCCGGTCCTAGCACAATGTCCCACACATCATCCTGCACCATGGAATCCCACCAAACTTGCTTGTCTACTGCTTCTTGAACACTGGAAGACTTAGAATCAATGATGCTACTCATTAGCGCCACGAAGTTTGGAAACTCATTCAGAGGCCCGCTCTCCCTGAATATGCTCCTAGGGGCGTCAACATGCTCCTGAGCATCCCTCAATGTCTACACGAACTATCTGGGTCTCCTGACAGAGCTAGAAGGGGCTAACTCCTCCCCATCTGGAGGTTGACTCCTTGAACTGGAAGCCTCTGAACGTCGTTCTCCCTTCGGAGCCTCCTGCTCCTCGTCCTCTATCACTGACATCAATTCACACACATCTGAATGTGTAAGATCCAAGATCCCCTTGGGACCTACTCTCGTTGCTTTGAAAAACAACCTTGGCATGCTTGCCAAGTGCATAGACTTTGCACATGCCCTCCTGCTCAACACTAAAATTTGGGAGACCAGTGACAATCTCCCTCAGGATTGGCAACGCTCTGTAGTGAAGGTGTCCCATCCTCCTGTGCCATAACTCACATAGGTTTTCACTGTCATGTACCAAATCCTGAACAGGCTTGCCCTGCAACCTGTATAAATTGCCCTCTCTAACCCCAATTCTCATTGCTATGTCAGGGCTAGCTCCCTGTGGACATATGAGTACTTGCCCTTTCCTGAACATGAAAAAAAAAACCTTGTCATCCATAACTGAGACCGAGAGCAAATTCTTCTTCAGTTTTGGTACATATAGCACATCCCGGGCTTCCAACGAACCTCCCGACTCAAGCTGGAACAAGATTGTTCCCTCCCCCTTCACTGCATACTTGGCATCATCACCAAGCTCGACATGGATCTATGAGTCCTTCTCCATTAGACTGCTGAATAACTTCCATGCTTCTGTCATATTTTGTGTTCATTGAGAAAAGAAACAAAAAAATACAGCCACCACCTGCAGCCCAACACCTCTGCCTCTGCTGTACGACCCTGTACCAACGACCTCTACTATTTGTACGTTCTCAACACAACCTGTACAACGCGTATGTACGCACCCTTGACTTCTTGTCCAACGCGTATGTACGCGCCCTGGACTTCTGTCCGGCGCATATGTACATGCCCTGAGGTATCTGCTCGACGCGTACAACGTTGCTTTGGAACTCTGTACGACCTGTACCTACGGTTGACTTGCTGCTCAGATCTGTCCTTTCCATCAGATCTGTCTGCTGCTTCCCACTTGCTTCTCTTCTCCTTTGGATTGAGCAAAATGTCCTTCTCTTGCTCTCACTGTGAGTCACTGAATCCCAACACTCTCTTTTGTTGTCCCTTGAGCTGATCTCTAGATGAAAGTCCTTCTCCAGCTTTGTTGAGATCCTCTTGAGTCATAGTCCTTCGTGTCTCAAGCACTCAAGTTCTCTTGAGTTGTGTTTGAAATTTGTCTCCCTCTTAGAGTGCATGCTCTGATACCATGTTGAAAAATCTCAATTCCCAATACCTAGATAAGTTACTACCTTGTGTTTTTCCTTGTTGATAATTAAATTATAGCACATAGAATAAAATATACTGGCTAGAAATAAATAAAACAACAAAAGAAAATTGGAAACCAGACTTCAGAAATGCACACATAAATTATGCCCTTCAAATCATCTTTTCATTTAGAATGACTCCAAGCTTCCAAGGGCTCCCTTACTGGGAAAATGGCCCACTGAGGAAATATACAAATTACAATAAACTTGGAAACTCTAGCCTTGAAAAAACCCTCTACTGCATTTCCCTGAACGACTTTGTACAATCTATATGCGCCTTGTCTAGCTTGTGCTGCGCGTACACCTACACTTTTGCCGTCTTGCTTGCGTGTACACCCGTTCCCTGTACGACCTATACACACATACATACGCACCCTATATGACTTGTACGATGTGTACATACATGCCCAATACTACCTGTATGGCACATACACCTTCATTGTTGTGTGCCTTGCTGCTGTACGATCACTCTACCTTACCTGCAACTTGTTGCTGGACTGCCCAAAAATCTGTCCTTAGATTTTTGGCTACAGGGTTTTCTCCTCTTGATGCACTACTTGCTCTTTCCTCCTTTGGACTTGATCTCTAGATGAATGTCCTTTTTCGCCCTTGTTGAGATCCCTTTGAGTCACAGTTCTTCGTGACTCAAGCACTTGAGCAAACGTCCTTCTTTGCTCTTCTGTGAGATTCCCTTGAGTCACAGTCCTTTGTGACTCAAACAGTTGAGCAAAAGTGCTTTGCTTGTGTGTCTCACTATGTTTTCTGTGTGTCTTTCCCCTTCACCTAGCCTTGCTTTCATAATCTTGAGTTATGACCGAATCAAACATGACCCTAATCTCCAAAGTGATTAACGATTGAGATTAAATCTCACCTCCTTTGAGATCAATGACTAAGATTCATTTAATTCACTAATGCTAATAACTTTAGTATTTCATTAAATTAAACTCACTTTAATTATAAAAAGCACTTTACTTTAAGAATTCCTTTAGTTAAAGTAAATTACTAAGGTTGAAGGCTTTGGACGACTTCCACACGTCTAGACACATAGACCTATGTGGAAGTACTTGTCCGATGCTACAAACATCAACACCTAACAAACCATTTAGGAGCCAAGAAATGCCCGTGAGTCATCACATCAATAAGATCGAGCCCACCCTCCTCCCTAGGCATAGTCTAGACACCCCAAGGAACCATAAGAATCCCTTGCTTGCCACCATACTTAGACTAGAGAAAAGATCCAAGGATTTTCTATGATCTCTTCAACTGAGTCCTACTAGGGAGAATCAAGAGACATAATAAATATGAGAAGCTTGTAGAATGTGTGAAACCATTGTAAACTTCTCGACCATAGGGAGATCCTTATACTGCCACACCAAAAGATTTGACTGTAATCTCTCATGATATTAATTTTTTATGTCAATACTTGAAATCCCAATCAATCTATGATAACCTAGCTTGAACTTTGGCTCCCTTGGGAATATAATCCTCCTTGCATTGGATTATGGTCTCCCATTTAGTTGCATCTGCCTGGAGGAGGATCTATATGCATCAATCCTCAGCTTAGGAAGCAATGGTCTTCATTGCGTTGAATTCCCGGGGGAGAGGGGAAAGGGTTTGTTGAATCTGAATCTTGGTGAGCTGCTTGCCTTGCTAGAGAAGTTGCGCTGCTTAGCTTGTTGAAGACTGTCACGAACCTATTGCTGGCGGGGTTGAATTTGTTCAACCAACCTGTTGTATCTTGGCTTGACTGGGCAGTGTGTAGGTACCATTGTAGGTGAAGAAACAATATCTTCTTTCTCTTCTGCATTCTGCTTCTGTTGGAAAGAAAGGTCTTGGGCCAAGGCTGCAGTGGTTGCAGTATCCTAGATTATGAAGAGGTTGAATTTTGCAGTATGAGAGATTACCTTGCGGCACTGTGTTGGTGGGACAGTAGTCGGAANCTTTCTCTTCTGCATTCTGCTTCTGTTGGAAAGAAAGGTCTTAGGCCAAGGCTGCAGTGGTTGCAGTATCCTAGATTATGAAGAGGTTGAATTTTGCAGTATGAGAGATTACCTTGCGGCACTGTGTTGGTGGGACAGTAGTCGGAACTACTTCTAGTATCCTATAGAGATGACCTCCTAGAGTAACAATGACACTACAAGGTCGAGACTCATAAATTGCATGAGGCTTCCACATATATGGTTGGTCCAAAAGAACATCACATACATCTAGCGGGGCAACATCACATAATACCTCATCCTTGAAGGGTTAGATGTCGTATGACAATCAAAACTGCTGGTTGACATGAAGATCTCGTCCCTGGCAAAGCCACCCGATGTTGTATGGTTGCAGGTGTGGTGTTGTCGACAATCCGAACTGTTTGATGACCTCTTCTAAGATGAGGTTCTTTTGGCTTCCGCTATCAACAATAAATTGCAGCGGGGTCCCCTTCACCCACATCTGTGAATGAAAAAGGCGCTCCTCTTCAGGATTTGCTGGTTCTTCTGGTTGAATTGTTGCAGTTGCGACAGTAGCAATGGGGTCTGTGTCGCTGATTTGTCTTCTCCCATTATTTTATGAATCAGATTTCGAATCAGGGTTTGACTCCTTTTCTTTCATCTCGACCGCCATTGATTGTTTTGAGCGACATTCATCATTGTTGTGCCAGGGGATTTTGTGGAAATCGCACCACTTTCCAGTATCCTTTGTCTTTCTGTTACCCTTCTTTTCCTGTGGCTTGGATTGGTTTTCTGGAGGCTGGTTGTTAGGGCCATCTCTACCATAATTTGGTTATTGTGGATTTGTAGACCCGAACTCCTGTTTGTTTTGGTGCCTAAATTTCTTCTTAATTTTGACAACATATTGATAGGCAACTCCCAGTGATGAGATGTCCAGGAAATCCATTTCGGTTTGGATGTACCCATGTAGAGCCCCACGGTATTTCAGAACCAGATGCCGCTCAGATTCTTTGATACCCAATTTGGTGCGCAAGGCATGGAAAGTATTTGTGAACTTCGACACTGTTTGGCCCCTCTCTTGCCGCAGTGTGGTCCATCTCATGTACTAGTCGTCATAGTTACCAACAGGGTAATATTGTTCCTTGACCGCAACCACAAAAAAATTCCAAGTGGCCTTGGCCCCATATATTGTAGACTCCTTTGTGGAACTTTGCTCCGAGTAAGTTTCCCAACAATGTTCGACATGGGGGAGAGCCTCAAGGAGTACGAAGGTGATCTTTTCCCTGTCAGAAAAATTGTGAACATAGAAATAACCTTCTAGCAGATTTAACCATTTTTCTAGGGCATCCGCATCTATCTGACCTTCAAATACGAGAATATCAAAATTAACTTGTACCTTGAAAGGAGAGATGCCTCCAAATTCGCCGCTTGATGAAGATGCACTTGTTGTTATCCGCAGGCATTGAAGGATGTGGGAAAAATTCTCCATCATTTCGTTCCTCTGTCGCGTGAGAGCTTGCTCAAGCAACAAATTAATAGAATCTTCTGCTCCGTTGTTTTTCTTTTCTTCCTCCATGGAGGGTTTCTTGGGTGTGCGAGAGCAATTGTCCTCAAGAGAGACAAGCTCGAGACCCAACTTGCTATACTCGGATTTCGTCGGGGACATGCACTGAAAAATGATTAAGAGCAGCCTGCTCTGATACCACTGATCCAAATTATTTTCTGCATGAAATGAGAGCGGATATATAACAAAGAAATGTACAGAGATATATCAGATATCCAATAATATAACAGAGATATATCAAAGATATAACCGTAAACACAGAGATATAGTGATACACAATTTCTATTAATGAGTGAAATGTACAGAATTGTAGAAATACAGAGTGAAAGACTCGCTAGAATGGTGGTAGGTTATCYCTGAGAAGAGATGTGATGGATACGCTCATTCGCAAGAAAATGATTGATACAATGAGGCTCCAAAGGTCTTTTTAACATAAAGAAAATCCAAAACCCTAACCCTGTAAGATTAAAAGGCAACAGTTTTGTGGACCTCGTTTTGGGTAGTTTGGTGTATCAACTTCCCGGGGGTGTAACTTTGGCATACGATCTCCATTTGGGGCGCACGATAGCTCGTTGGAAAGGTATTGATGATGAGCTTAATTTCATAGGCTCAATCAAAGCTTTCGACTATCATTGAGGTGCCCGATCGTGAAAAAACGTCGTTTAGGCCCTCAAATTGGCCTTGGAAGTTTAGGATCCGAAAAACTGCTAAAAATAGTAAATTGCCAACAAACTATTTTGAGCCAGTTGGAATACGTGGGCGGCCAACGATATCCACCTGGATCAATTCTCCCTCCTTAGGAAGCAGTGGTCTCCATTGCGTTGAATTCTTGGGGGAGAGGGTAAAGCGTTTGCTGAATCTGAATCTTGGTGAGCTGCTTGCCTTGCTAGAGAGGTTGTGTTACTTAGTTTGTTGAAGACTGTCACGAACCTGTTGCTGGCGGGGTTGAATCTGTTCAACCAACCTGTTGTATCTTGGCTTGACTGGGCATTGTGTAGGTACCATTGTAGGTGAAGAAACAATATCTTCTTTCTCTTTTGCAATCTGCTTCTGTTGGAAACAAAGGTCTTGGGCGAAGGCTATAGTGGTTGCAGTGTCCTTTTTTTCACCTTTTGAACAAATTGTGAAGAGGCTGGATTTTGCAGTATGAGAGATTACCTTGCGGCATTTTTTTGGTGGGACAGTAGTCGAAACTACTTCTGGTATCTTGTAGAGATGACCTCCCAGAGTAACAATGACAGTATGGGGTCGAGACTCATAAATAGCATGGCGCTTCCACATATATGGCTGGCCCAGAAGAATATCATATACATTCAGTGGGGAAACATCACATAATACCTCATCCTTGAAGGGTTGGATGCTGTATGACAATCGACATTGTTGGTTGACACAGAGATCTCGTCTCTGGTGAAGCCAGCCGATGTTGTATGGTTGCGGGTGTGGTGTTGCCGACAATCCCAACTGTTTGGCGACCTCTACTGAGATGAGATTTTTCTGGCTTTTACTATCAACATTAAAATGCAGCGGGGTCCCCTTCATCCACATCTGTGAATGAAAAAGACGCCCCCCCTCTTTAGGATCTGCTGGTTCTTCTGGTCGAATTGTTGCGGCGACGACTGTAGCAATGGGGTCTATGTTGATGATCTGTCTTCTCCCATTATTTTTTGAATCAGATTCTGAATCAGGGTTCGACTCATTTTCTTTGATCTTGACCACCAATGATTGTTTTGAGCGACATTCATCAGTGTTGTGCCAGGGGCTTTTGTGGAAATCGCACCACTTTCTAGTGTCCTTCTTCGTCTTTCTGTTACCCTTCTTTTCAAATGGCTTGGACTGGTTTTCTGGAGGCTCGTTGTTAGGGTTGTCCTTACCATACTTTGGTGGTTGTGGATTTGCAAATCCGAACTCTTGTTTGTTCTTGTGCCTAAATTTCTGCTCGATTTTGACAGCATATCGATAGGCAACTCCCAATGATGAGATGTCCAAGAAATCCATTTCGGTTTGGATGTACCCATGCAGAGGCCCGTGGTATTTCAGAACCAGATGCCGCTCAGAGTCTTTGATACTCAGCTTGGTGTGCAAGGTATGGAAAGTATTTATGAACACCAACACTGTTTGGCGGCTGGCCCCTCTCTTTCCGCAATGTGGTCCATCTCATGTACTGGTCGTCATAGTTACCAACATGGTAATATTATTCCTTGATCGCATCCACAAAAAAATCCCAAGTGGGCTTGGCCCCATATATTGCAGACTCCTTTGTGGAATTATGCTCCCAGTAAGTTTTCCACCAATGTTTGACATGGGGGAGAGCCTTAAGGAGTGCGAAGGTGATCTTTTCCTTGTCGGAAAAATTGTGAACATAGAAATAACCTTCTAGCAGTTTTAACCATTTTTCTAGGGCATCCGCATCTATCTAACCTTCAAATACGGGAATATCAAAATTAACTTGTACTTTGAAAGGAGAGGTGCCTCCTATTATCCCCACTTTTAGGGATAACTAGGAGATTATGTCTCGAGGCCCGCAGGTCGTAGACATGGAGTACCGACAGCCAGATCGACTTAGGCATGACCCTGGAGGGCCCACCTTTTCTCCCTTTCAGCGCCTCTACTTTGCCAGCAGCAACAACATCCATCACCATCGGCTTGGTCTTGTGTCAGAGATGGTTCTTGCTCCATGAGGTAATGACTCCGGGTATCATGGTATGTGTCACTTTGATCCTCAAAACCTTTGAATATGTGCATTTAATTCCTTTTATTTTTAACGAATGCTTGGATCTTATACTTGTCCACTTGACCATGTTTGGGGGGAATGACAGGATGCCCTAGCAAGCCTGTGCCCGTAGGTTTTGGTTTGCCACTGGGGGGATTTCTAAAAAGCCATCGTCCACTCCTTTCATATTACCACTTTTTCATCCTGCTTCCTGCTCATCTACCCCATTTCATTTGTCCAAGCATTGGGTTGGTCAATCATTTGAGGGTTACACCTTACCTTGTGGGAAGAAGGGGCTAAAGGCCCAGAAGGTAAAAGCAAGTTGGCAAAAAATAAAAGCCTGAAAAATAAAACCTCGAGATGCTTCGTCCAGGGATCCCCGAGAAAGAAGTAAAAGGCTTCTCAGCAAGAAACAAGGGGAACCCATAAAAATAATAAAACAAGACTTAGTCAGAGGATAGGGGGTCTCATAGATGTGAGTGGAAGAATGGCCGAGATGACTCAGTTTGTATCACGATATTGTCAGATGATATGATTGTTATAGAGACAGTATGTCTCTAGACAGTAGTTGTATACTATTGTGGTGGATGTGATACATTGATAGTGACTGTATGTCATTGGTTAGTAGCAGTGTGCTACTGAGAGTGGTTGTGTACCACTGGATAGTAGTTGTATACTGCAATGAATAGACACAGTTGTGTTTTATTGGATGGCATTGTTCTGATTACCATGGAGACTATCTAGTTGGATAGCGATGATGATGCTACCGGTTGAATGGTTTGTTTTTGCTCAAGACCATTGCCTTTTATACCTTCCTAGCTAGGAGGGAGTGTTGATATTATGGTAGTTGCGGGAGGTATTAGCCTCCACTTGTAACCATTGACGAGACTAGAATACTCCATGAAGTAAGAAGAAACCCTAAGGCATTGGACATGTTATCCCCACTTTTAGGGATAACTAGGAGATTATGTCTCAAGGCCCGCAGGTCCTAGACATGGAGTACCGAGAGCCAGATTGACTTAGGCATGGCCCTGGAGGGCCCATCTTTTCTCCCTTTCAGTGCCTCTACTTTGCCAGCATCAGCAACATCCATCACCATCGACTTGGTCTTGTGTCAAAGATGGTTCTTGCTTCGGGTATCATGGTATGTGTCACTCTGATCCTCAAAACCTTTGAATATGTGCATTTAATTCCTTTTATTTCTAACGAATGCTTGGATCTTATACTTGTCCACTTGACCATGTCTGGGGGAATGATAGGATGCCCTAGCAAGCCTGTGCCTGTAGGTTTTGGTTTGCCACTGGGGGGATTTTTGAAAAGCCATCGTCCACTCCTTTCATATTACCACTTTTCCATCCTGCTTCCCACTCATCTACCCCATTTCATTTGTCCAGGCATTGGGTTGGCCAATCATTTGAGGGTTACACCTTGCCTTGTGGGAAGAAGGGGCTAAAGGCCCAGAAGGTAAAAGCAAGCTGACAAAAGATAAAAGCCTACAAATAAAACCTCGAGATGCTTCGCCCAGGGATCCCCGAGAAAGCAGTANTGAAAAGCCATCGTCCACTCCTTTCATATTACCACTTTTCCATCCTGCTTCCCACTCATCTACCCCATTTCATTTGTCCAGGCATTGGGTTGGCCAATCATTTGAGGGTTACACCTTGCCTTGTGGGAAGAAGGGGCTAAAGGCCCAGAAGGTAAAAGCAAGCTGGCAAAAGATAAAAGCCTACAAATAAAACCTCGAGATGCTTCGCCCAGGGATCCCCGAGAAAGCAGTAAAAGGCTTCTCAGCAAGAAACAAGGGGACCCATAAAAATAATAAAACAAGACTTAGTCAGAGGATAGGGGGTCTCATCACGAGCCAACCTATTAGGTCCACGGGTACCTAGCAGGATGACACTACTAGCGGCTGGTTACCACGCCAGGGTAGTGACTCTTGGTTGCATGGCCAAGAGAAAGGGGGTCTCATCACGAGCCAACCTTCTCATTTCTGTGAAAGTACTTGTGGGTAATGTTGTCACCACTGGTCACCACGCCAGGGTAGTGTCCCCTGATTAACTTCTTGAAGAAAAAGTAATAAGAATAAAGAATAAAATGCATGAATGGGCTTGGAAACAATTGCATCCAGGACAGGTGCAACTCGCCTTCTACAAAGGCACCCACAGGTAAAGCTTTGCATTCCCTTGCTTTCACTGCACCCATTGTCAGGACATCCCTTATCCACATCACCCACTTACATGGCTTAGATGAAGTCTTTTTTGGGAACTTTCCTTTTCCAATGGACACTAGCCCAATAGGACGCCTTGTCACTTTCCCCAAACTTGTATTGCAGGCTTGTATAATGTCTTTGAGTTTTTAACTGGGGTAAAAGGGGTTTTATGCACATGTTTAATAATATTGATGATGCGATGTGATTGACATTGCTATGATCCTTGCGACTTATGAGCCCATGGAGGGCGTAGATGTTGATGTGTAGGATCATGCCCGACAGACAGGTACCATGTTGGACAGGTACACATGGGGAGATGATCAATTCAGACCTCCATGGGGCTGAAGAGCCCACCAGATGGATGCTGAGACCCCAGCAGGGGGCACAGACAGGACAAAGGGGTTTGCACTAGAGAGAAGAAGGACTTCTTACAGAGGCACCCTGACAGAGCTTGACCTAGGGGGATTGTGCCCTTTTCAGTGGAACGTTGGCCTTGGAAGGTCTAGGACGTCACCCAGGAGGTTCATGACGTCATCCTTTCTTCATGAGCGTTTTGGCAGATGGACAGGGCAGTTTGGCACGTGTGGCAGCTTGGAGAAGCCCAAGGAGGGCTAACGTTTTTCTTCAGGAGGCTGCATTTTCCCTCAAAGGGGCTAAGGTCACCCTAGAAAGGGGATGACGTCCTTCTATTGCTTGATTAGGGTTTTAATTTAAACATTTAATGTAAAACAATATGATTTTAGTATTTTGGCCTTGTTGGCCTTTTTATGACCTAAAAAGTAAAATTAGGTCATTGTATTGTATAAATTGAGGGTTTTTACCTTCATTTTTTCATCATCCTGGACTCACTCATTAGTGAGGTCTAAAATTTGCGCTATCTTTGGAGCTATTGGCTGAAATTGTGAGGCGCACTTGTTCAGGGAAAACATTTTTGGACTTTTATTGGCATTTTGGCATTTCTCTTGGTGGAAGGTATTACAACTAGGGTTTGCTATATGATTTCTCTGTTAAATGTAAGTGAATTTCTGCAAAACTTCTTAATTGAATGGTTGTAGTATTGTTTTTCTTGCACTTATGGTTATAATTTGCTGAATTAAACCCTAGGTGACAAGCACACATTGAAGGTCCTTGTCTCATATCCCTACCAAGGTTTTAAGCCATTTTATTTGCTGAAGTGAGATAGAGCCTTGCCTTAGCAACACTCTATTCTTTCTTTCTAGCCCTTGTTGAAGACGATTGAGCCTTGCCATGGCAACACTCCATCCATCTTCTTCCATGCTAGCCGTTTTTCTTATTTGTTGAGCTAAGAAGGAGAAAACACATCAAGGCCTAGTTCCCCTACACCTTGGTGAGCCGATTTTCCCTAGGGCTTGCCTGGTAAAGCCTTGCCATAGCAACACGTTACATGCGAACCTTCTTATCTTAGTTTTATGCAATCTTTTGAGCTAGCCGTTTTTCCATTGAGCTAAGGAAGGAGGAGACAACATTGAGGCCTGGTTCCCCTACACCAAAGTGAGCCTCTCTTCCCTAGGGTTTCATCCTTGAGGCCTTGCCATAGCAACACCTCAAGGTTTAACTCTCTTGTCCTTAGTCTTTACCATTATCATTTGATCGTTCAGCTTTTGCGTCCTCCTTTTGACTCCATATACCCTAGGAACGCACTGATCTAAGGCCACATGTGTTGAGTAACTTGATCATACAACTTCCAATACCTTTAAACAAACCCTAACTATACTAACCCTAGCCTACATAGCCCTACTAACCCTAGTGCTGTCGTCACCTTTCTTGTGCTATAAACACCTTTGTGCAGGTATCGTTTTACTTTTAAAGCAATTGAATGGTTGTTTAAGGCATTATCTATGAAGTGTTAATTTGTTACATTGAATGCCAAGTTTCTTTAGCATTTATTGAGAAGTGATATTGTAATCGTTGCTATTGTACAAACATTGACTTCGTCAATACTTATTGCTCAATTGCTTATTTATCAGAAAAGTCATTGATTATATGAAGTACTAACCAACAAGTAAGCTTGCACATGTAGTTTTATTGTTGCTTTGTTCTCGGGCAGGGATACGTTTTTGGTTACTACTTCCGATTATCTTTATTGGCTATAAGCCGAACTTTCTGATCAGGTGGTGACTTGTGAGGGGGATTATTATCATTTAGCCTTTCTAAGCCCTTTGCCTTCTCAAAACCCTAGGTCACCGGGGACGTCTCCCCTGGGCCTTACCTCCCTAAATAGAAAGAACCTTCCCATCGAGGTGACAATGGGTGGGATTGGTTCAGTTACACCAGTTTGATCTCTTTTCATCCATCTTTTATCCTAACTACAAACTGTGCAATAACACCTCCAAAGTCGTTGCTTGATGAAGATGCACCTATTGTTATCAGCAGGTGTTGAAGGATGTGGGCAAAATTCTCCATCATTTCGTCCCTTTGTCGCGTGAGAGCTTGCTGAAGCAACAGATTAATAGAATCTTCTGCTTAGTCGTTTTTCTTTTCTTCTGCCATGGATGGTTTCTTGAGTGTGCAGGAGCGATTGTCCTCAAGAGAGACAAGCTGGAGACCCAACTTTCTATACTCGGACCTCGTCGGGGACATGCACTGAAAAACGATCAAGAGCAGCCTGCTCTGATACCACTGATCCGGATTATTATCGGCACAAAATGAGAGCAGAGATATAACAAAGAAATGTACAGAGATATATCAGATATCTAATAATATAACAAAGATATGTTAGAGAGATAATCGTAAACACAAAGATACAGTAATACACAATTTCTATTAATGAGCGAAATGTACAAAACTGTAGAAATACAGAGTGAAAGACTCGCTAGAATGGTGGCAACTTATTTCTGTGAAGAGATGTGATGGCTACGCTCATTCACAAGAAGATGATTGATACAATGAGGCTCTAAAGGCCTTTTTAACATAAATAAAATCCAAAACCTTAACCCTGGAAGATGAAAAACCAACAATTTTGTGGACCCCGCTTTGGGTAGTTTGGTGTATCAAATTCCTTGGTGTGTAACTTTGGCATACGATCTTCGTTTGGGGCACATGATAGGTTGTTGGAAGGGTATTGACGAGGAGTTTCGTTTCATAGGCTCATTCATAGCCTTTGGCTATCATTGCGTTGCCTGATCGTGAAAAAACGTCGTTTAGGCCTTAAAAATGGCCTCGGAAATTTAAGACTCGAAAAACTGCAAAAAATAGTAAATTGCCAACAAACTGTTTTGAGCCAGTTGGAATAGGTGGGTGACCACCGATATCCTCCTGGATCACCCACCGTAAATGACCTACTTGACAGTAAACAAGGTGTTGGGTGTTCATTCTGAACCACACGAATCAACAAATGATTGATACGACTCAATAGAGGTAATTGTGAGCGCTGACAATGGATGGTCACCTTCTAGATATTCTTAACTGCGGAAATGGTGTGCCCTTTTTCTTCAAAAATCCCATGATTTGACAGTATAAGATTCTATCTTGTTCATCAACCAAAACTCTGCTGATAAATGAGTTGTACAACCTCCTTTTTGGCTGCCACAAACTTCTGTAAGTGATCACAACCCTCTAAATAAACCACTAATGAATTTGGTAGAAGATTCGCCCTGTAATGATGCCCTACAAGAGAATATTTCGGCTTCTTCTAAGGGAAACTCGAACTGCACAATAATTCAACCTTCACACTAAAAAACTGTCTCCACAAACCCCAAAGATGCTGCAAAATGATGGATCTTTTCCTTACAATAGAAACAAGTGGAAGATCCGAGTGATCTTCCCCACCAAATGGCTAGGGTGGATCTCTCACCACCGAAACCAAGCTTGATCAGCTAGGGTGGAATCTTTCAGCACCGAAACCAATCCCAACTAGGGTTAATCCAAACCCCCAAAGGCTCCAAGAGCTTTCCAAATCAAACCAAAAAATAATCATCAACATAATGGGAGAATATGAGCCCCTATCTCTCCTTTATACCCCCTTTCACCTTTTTCCCCTCAAGTGACTTTTAATCCATCTTTAATATTTTCTCATAAAATCACTTTGTTAATAATTAATTCACCTTTTTAACCCCATAAAGTGATTAATTTGTCTTTATGAC
Source organism: Picea mariana (assembly GCA_032191745.1). Taxonomy (NCBI): domain Eukaryota; kingdom Viridiplantae; phylum Streptophyta; class Pinopsida; order Pinales; family Pinaceae; genus Picea; species Picea mariana. The sequence continues at coordinate 25,039 of JASDQU010027490.1, forward strand.
TTCTCCGGCCACTGAAATTCACTTTTCATCATCCCATCCTGTAGATATTTTCACCCTGGTTCCAACGAGCTATTACACTAAGGTATTTCTTCAAAAAACAAACTCCAAATAGTACCTTTACTGTAATTAATTAAAATATGCCCAATAATAAGCCCGTTTTATCGGAATCGTCGGAATACAACGGAACCAAGGACAAGCTGTGCGGAATTGATCCCGATGATGAATAATGGTAAATGAACTAAGCTGGGCACCATAAAACTCCTCCAAACCTTCTGGACTCACTGATGACCTAGTCTCACTCCTCTGACCTGGCTGATTCAAGCCTCCTAAAGTAACTCTAGCCGCATAATAAGGGAATCCAAAAATGTGGACATGACAGGGTGATTAAAGAATCAATTCTCTGTTGTAGATCAGAGTCTATATTTTGTGAGTAGATAATTTCTATTGAAAAAATATATAGTGCAAGGGAACAGGGCATAATTGCCTATTATCTAATCAAATCCATGGAATCACATTTAGCAATGTGATTATGGCATTGGCAAAGGTACTTTATTTTTCCTAAATTTCAGACAGTTACTGATTTCTTCTGCCTGTGAATCATAATGAACTTTGATGCCATTCTTGTTAGTAGTGTGTAATTCCTGAAACACACTGTTCACAAACTACTGTTTATATCTAATTACTTTGTTGAAGATTTGGATTCAAACTCCAGAGATCTAGGGCATTGTGGAAAAGTTACATAGAAATATTTCCCAGTCATAATAATAGAGGGTTACTGCTCGTTTCTTGAGATATAATGCACTATCTTTTTGCTGTGTTCTAATCAATAAAGGCCGAGATTGTTAATATATCTGGTTGTTCTCTTTACATAGTTCAGGGATGATTTATGGTTGTGTATGAAGATTCATTCATTAATTTGGAGTACCTTCATACTACAGTAGTGTAAGGTCTAGTTGGTTCAATTAGTAAGATCCATTCTTAAATTAGATTGCCCTGTTAATCTTCTCCATTCTTAAATTAGATTGCCCTGTTAATCTTGTCCATCACTCATTTTGGGCCCCTATGTGCAAACTTAAGACTGCATAAGTCAAAGGGCAGGCACCCGTCCTGTTGAGTCCATCCTATTCTTCATTGCTATATCTTAAAACTTTCTTTGTTATATGATATTTCATACACCATTTGAGCCTAACTTGTACATAAAAAACAACACTTAGGGACCCCCTACAGTTCGCATGTGCCAACTGTGAAGTGAGGGAGGTGAATGCTGAGATGACAATGGGCATTGCATCTAAGTTGTCTGAAGTCTGTTCCAAGTGGTATTATGACTTGGTTTCTTAAAGGAGCAGATCTGGGGTACGACAGAGTATACATCTATACTACATCACACCTTCAATGGGCCCATCAACTGATCAAGGAAAGCTTTATCTTAGTCAAACAACACTGTATGAAGCCTCCCATAGCTATGTGCCATATATCCTGCAGAACTGTCATTAATAATATGGATCATTTGCCCAAACAATGGAGAATGAGCCACATTACCAGATCCAAGAAAAACTATTTTTAGAGTGAGATCAACATCCTCCTTCATATCAAACATATCAAGAAGTAAGCTTGTCAAAGCTTTCCACTTATGTGATGAGCTTGGAATGTTTGCATTTGGAGACTCCTTTGTTGTTGTTAAAACTTAAAACCACCTATTACGGGTGAAATTCATACTGCCCCAACCTGCAAACCCTCTTTCTTGCTATAAGAATTTGATAAACTTAAAAAATGATGCACTCAAATGAAAGCACTGGAAAATAAATGTTAAGAAGTTGCTCGAGTATGTTTCTTGTCATTTTGAAGGTCACCCTAGGGTCTCACAATCCTGGCCTTTTTTGGGAACTTTAGGGCTTTTTTTAGTTACTTTTGGGCATAGCTGTCTGCCCCTTTTTCTTAATTTTAAATTTTTTTCTTGGGGTTTCTCTAACTCCAAATCCTATTATGGGGGTGTTTACATCCTTATACACACCTACAAACGTGGAGAAGTTTCCAACCCACTTGGTGTGTCCTTGGAGGCACAAGCCTAAGTCCAGACCCACTGTTAGCTCGATCCGGACCTCTTCCATCTAGGCTCATTCCTAGGGAAGCCAAGGGGGGTAGACCCTATTTAACTGTGCTAAGTTTTAATTAATGATCTAGGAGTTAAATTGGTTTTTTATTAGGGAGACCCAACCCAATGACAAACAAACAATGCAGATGCAATTCCTTTAATGACAGACAAACCTTTTTTTCTACAACACAATAAAAAGACTAGTGCCTAAATATACCCAAAGTTCACTTATTTAGATATGCAATTAAATATAAATCTACAACATTAAATAAAACATGAAATATCTACACAATGAATTAAACAATGAAATGATCTTTTAACTTTAGACAATTATCTCCAAATGAATAAAAAATATTTATAACCAAAAATAAAACTGCTTTAATACATGTAAATATCCACAATGAAAGAATTTGCTGAAAAGTAAATAGTTTGCAATAAAAGATTGCTTGGAAAGTAAAATTGCACAACTTGGAAAGTAAGATTGCTTTGAAAGTGAATAGTTAAACTTGAAATGCAATGTTTTGTTGGTTGATTTTAATAAGTATTAGGTCTCTCTTGAGCTTAGGGGATTAGATCTGACTTTGTTGCAATCCTAAGCTATGTGACTACCCCAAATCCATATCCTCTCAACCAAAAGGAAGTGTTGGGCGCTCAAGAAGAAGAACAAACAAGGTTCATCCCTAGCTCCACAGGTTAAATCCAGAATGCTTGGGCGCTCAACAAGAGGGACACGTAGTGCCGTGAAACTGTCCCCGGCTTCAACCTCTTCTAGCCTCCCAAGTCACCCTATTTTGGTGGTTGAAAAAATAAATGGATTGAGTGCCTAATTAGTCTAGCCACACGGTCCTTTTGCTCTTTCTTAGTTACCCAAGATCCACAAAGTGGCAAGGGGAGGGAATACGGGGCAGAAGGTAGGGCACAAATTCAATTACTTTGCAATAAAAAAAACTATACTAGCCTTCACGATTTTGCAAGGTTGCCAAAGCCAAACACAATGCAAGGTGTGGGCGAAAATTAATAAACTTGAATGAGATAACTTCAAAAAGAATAACAACAATGACTAGCCACACAACTTTTCCTTAAGGACAAAGGTGGGCAAAAATAGATAACTTGGCAACCTCACAACAATGACACAATGTGGAGGACAAGCGTATCGATTTTGTGTCAAGGTGGATGAAATAAAAATAACTTAAATGAAAGAATTGTACTAGCCACACAACCTTCTCTTTATGGGAGAAGTGGGGCAAACAATAATATGTAAAAACAAAAAATTAAAATCTAATCTAGCCTTCACGATTTTGCATGGATGGCAAAGCCAATCACTATGCAAGGTCTGGGCAAAAACTAAAGCTAAATTACAATATTAGATTTTTGAATCTAGAAATGAGAATGCAAGCCCAAGAGACTCTCTTGGGCTGCTTACAATGCTTTTAGAAGATGAGAAATGGAAGGGGGTTTGGTACCCAAACTCTTGGAGGCTTCCTTGAGTGTTTTGGAGCAAAAAATGAGCAACGCCTCCTCTTTGTTGATGATTGCAACTATGTGAGACATTCTCCAGGACACAAACCTGAGAGAGAGCCCTTGAGAGGGGTGTGTGGTTCCTATCTGAGATAGAGCTGGAATGTAGAGATGGTCTCCTCCTTACAGAGAGTTGAGAAGGATTTCAGATGATTCTCCTGTGTAACACAGAGAGAGAGGAGATCTGCAGAGTTGGACGTGCCTGTGGTTGAGCACAAGGTGAACGTGTGAATTCCCAAAGAGTTAGGTGCATCGTCATGAGACAGAGATGAAGATGATGTATTAGCCTCCTCTGAGTAGAGAGTTGATGATGAACTCCAGATGACTCTCCTATGTAATGCAGTGGGAAAGAAGATTTGTTGAGTGGACGTGCTCGTGGACGAGCACATGTGAACGCGATCCTAGTGGTTGAGCACTAGTGAGAGTGGTTCTTCTGTGTAATGTAGTGAGCCAGAGCTATGGACATCCCTATGGATGTGCCCCTAATGGCTGAGCACTAGTGGGTGTATGGGATCCCTTACGATATTGTTCAAGAGTTAGACCTGCCTGTAACCCTAATTGTAATGTAAAGGGTACAAGTCGGCCCCACCTTAATGTTAAGGTTTAAGCTATTATTAGAGTTCTTTGCATTTCACTAGATAACAATAGCATTGTTGAGATTTGGATACCTTGGAAAGTGGTCCCCATGTGCTTATGAGTCTCTAAGCACAAAGGGGAAAGACTTTTACCCTCATACTTTACTTTATG
>JASDQU010027491.1:32756-55800 GCA_032191745.1 Picea mariana
GCTCCCTGAGCCACACTGCTTCTCTACTTGCAGCGCTAGCAGCAATGTATTCAGCTTCTGCAGTGCATTGGGCTATGGAGCCCTATTTCCTGCTGGACCAGGAAATCATTGCTGAACCCAAACTAAAGCAATAACCTGAAGTACTTTTCAGATCCACTGTACTACCCATCCAATCTGGACTTGTGAAGCCATGGAGCCATATACCTCTACTTGAGGTGTATCTGAGACCGTATCTCAGAATGTGTTTCACAGTAACTGTAAGTAAATGTTTCGGTTCTCATATGAACTGACTGAGTACATTTACCGTATAACAGATGTTTGTTCTCGTATGTACGAGATAAATCAATGATCTGTCGATGTAAGGTGGGAACTTTTGGATCTGAACTTGTAGCCTGATTTCATAGATTCTTTAGATTAGAGATCATTTGTGTGCTCATGTATTTGCAGTTTATCATGCCAAAACTGCGAAGCACATCAATTACATATTTACCCTGTGAGAGAGATATCTCTCTTAATTTCTGCCAAAAACTTCAAGTTCAGTAATGTGAAAGATCCAAGTCTTTCATTTCAACTTCTTAAGAAAAGCTTCCTCTTAGTCTGAGCTATAAAACAAATTCTTTCCTGTAAGAATCAGATGAAGATTTTGAACAATCTTCACATAGGGATGATCTCAAAAATTTGTCATACCGAGCTCCCAGAGTTATAATCCATGAGGTTCTTTTCATGGATAGCTTCTTGTTTTACTTCACTGTTTAAGAACAAACTTAACATCTGTCAGATGAAGTATCCAAAACAGGAAAGTGACAAAGAAAGATCCTGATGAAGGTAAGGATCTTGTCATAGGTCATGAGTCACAAGTATATCCTCCATATAAGATTTATTTTATAAGACGACGGGGATTACCACTGTTTTATTACGAGTTCTTATAGACCATACATCATTCTTTACTGTCACAGTAACCTTCCTTATTTCAATTGTGGAAGTTTCTGAATCAATCATAAGATTCACTTCATCTAGAGGACCAGATTACACATCTGGTTTCTGCTTTCTGTGCCAGTGCCTTTAGGTGCTGGAGGCTTTTATGCTTTCTTTAGTATTTCTTGGCATCAGGCTAGTTTCCTTTCAAGGGACTGATGGAATCCTTGGATTCTATTAAGCTGCTAATTCTGTTGTCGGACAAGGACTAACCCATATTCAGGGATTGCTCCCTCTGAGTTCAAGAAATCCGTCTTTCTGTCAATTTGCTCCCTCTGAACCCATACAGACATTTGACTCTGATCAGGTGTCATAACTTTTCAAGATGTTCTTGGTGCCAATACGGGATTCAAAAAATGAAAAGCTGACTCAGACCTGTGCCAATGACTTAAGTACAAAAATGATATCAGTAGGGTTTCCTCAAAACATAAATTATCCCATCTACCAAGATACACAGTTGGACTCTTTAACTAAATGAAATGGCCCATGGTTATATGTTGTCTTTCATAAAAGATCAACTGCCAGCTCGGTTTCTAATCAAGGAGAAAAGTTTAACCTTTATCAAAAATAAGTAGGTGCTGGGATCATAGATTCCTTATTTATAATAGAATATGAAATTCTGACAGTATTCAGTTTAGATATGAGTACATAGAGATGACAACAAGGTAATCTCATCTTGAAGTCATATGTAGTCATGTAAGTGAGGTGTACATGAAACTTGCTTAGGCTTGAGATGTGCATGAACTTTGTATCATGCTATTGACTCAAATTAACCAGGACTTCTACAGAAATAAATTTGTCAATTCAAGTAACTTTAATATTCGTAAGAGAATCTCTGACTGTCCTGTGTATACTCATCCATAAGTAGATAACATATCAAACACTGCAAAGTCAAGAGTCATCTCATTCAAAACTAAATACCAAAGTCATTTATGAGTTTCTACCACACATGTGACTTTTAAGTTAACTTAATCTAGCCCTAACCCTAACCTAAATACTATATAAGAAACCCCCCCCCTACACCTTCAAGTCACCTATTCATTATTCCTCCTGTGCTAGCGTTGAGTCTCTCTCTAAGTCTGCAGCCTCTTGATAATTTATGTGGGAGCGGCCCTTGTTGTCTTGCTGTGGGAGCGGCCTGTTTTGATTGTTGTACCTTGCAACCTCCTCTTGCAAAGCGGCAGTCTCCTCTTCTCTCTGCTGTAGCTACGACCTCTTTGTATGTGTGTGGGCAGCCTCTTGTGGTTGCTGTAGCAGCGACCCCCCTTTGTACTGTGAGTAAAGTTCCCTAGCTACGACTCCTTTCTGTTGTTGAAGCTGCAGCCCCTTGTGATGTGTGTGGCTGGTTAATACAACCCTCTCTCCATGCAGCGGCTCCTTTTGAAAAAGTCACATTGTGTGGTAGAAACTCATAAATGGGAGTTTCTACCTGACATATATAGGGGCCCTAGACATATATAGGGGCTTTAGCTGCTTGGTCCGAGACCAAGAAACCCTATGCCCCAGGCATGGGTACCCTGGACCATGTCCAGGGGCCCTAGACATATCTAGGGGCTTTTAGCTGCTTGGTCCTAGACCAAGAAACCCTATGCCCCAGGCATGGGTACCCTGGACCATGTCCAGGGGCCCTAGACATATCTAGGGGATTTTATCTGCTTGGTCCCAGACCAAGAAACCCTATGCCCCAGGCATGGGTACCCTGGACCATGTCCAGGGGCCCTAGACATATCTAGGGGCTTTTATCTGCTTGGTCCCAGACCAAGTACCCCAAGAGTGCACTGGGGGCCCTAGATCTTGTCTAGGGTCTTAGCCATCCTCCCAGAGAAATGGCTCTCGCAACTGCTTATAAATTTAACAAAGACAAATAAATTGTGGTTTGAAATTGTAATTTGTGTATTAGCAAGAACTACAAGCATATTATGGACAAAGGGTTGTGAGAAGTGGTTCAATTGAGTTTCCTTGCATAAGAACCGTATTACCTGTTTTTTATTCCCAAAGTGAAAGTTGTCACACAACCTTCCGTTGTTCAGTTATGAAAAAAAAGAAGGGAAGAAGGAGATAGTGTTGTGGATAGGTGTTTATTGTGGATCAATATACCCTTGAACACTGCTAAGAACAATCCCCTAGATGGGGTGTTAGGGAGGAGTAAAGCCCATCCCGTACCACCATCCATTAACCATGAGGACCACTACATGGCAATGGTAGATGGAACACGACAGACAACCAATGCACATAGAGGAGGGCACATGGCCCAATAATAGGGCATTTCACAAATTCATTGGGTGAGGGGAAAACAAGCTGAGGATGAGTTTGAAGCTTCTAGAACTTGAGGGGATATTGTCATTCCCATGCCCTACAATGAGGAAGCTCGTATGTAGGAGGGGGTGGTTATTTGCCATGAGAATGATGGAGGGATGGCTGGTTCTATCTCTGCTATCTCTCATGATCGTTGGCCATAGCCATATAATGGTGTCTCTGGTGGAATCTAGGATATGCAATAGGCAGAGGGGGATGATGGAGGTGAAGTAGGAGACCATGGAGTATAGAATCCCAATCCTAATCTATGAGGTAGAACAAAGCCAACTAAGGACATAGGGAAGAGGTTGAGCCTACAATAGAGAAGCGAAAGTCACATGGCAAAGGAGAAACATAGGGTTTCTTTATTTTGTAGAGGTCGTCCTCCAAATTGCTAGCCACAACATATGCCATATGGTTGCCCATTTAGGCCAACCAAGGAGGAGACTAAGGCACAAAGAATTGTTGATTTTTCATAAGCATTAGGTTAAGCATGAAGTGCATTCCATTTTATCATTTAACCATAACCATAAATGCTGCAACAACCAAGATCATAAGAAGAAGCACCATGCACAAGAACACAAAATGTATCCTAGGAAACCCCTCTCAACAAGGGAAGAAAACCCAGCCAAATCCTTTGCTATATTCTTCAAGAGAAAGACCTTTACCACCAAGACAGACCTAGTACACAAGAGGGTGCTCAAACCCTAGAACTCTAGCGCCCAAGAGAGGTGCACACCTTTTTCCAAAGAAGTGTACTTGCTGAAATTTCCAAATTCACAAGAAGGATGTGTTTCCACAATGGGAAATTTCCCTTGACTTGTATTAGACTTGTCCTACCAACTGAAGTGTCTATTGGCTCAACATGGCCGACCTCTCTAAGACATATTATAATTATTATTATAATTAATATTATCCAGATTAATTATCTTTTACATTTGTTATTAGACACAAAAAGGTAGGGTCGACTTGTACCCTTTACATAACAATTAGGGTTACATGTAGGTCTGACTCTTGAACAATATATAGCAAAGGAATCTGATACACCCACTAGTGCTCATCCACTAGGGGCACATCTATAGGGATGTCATATCTCTGATTCACTGCATTACACAAAAGAACTAGATCTTCACACGTTCACATGTGCTCGTCCACAGACACGTTCACTCTACATATATTCTTTCCCATTGCCTCACACAGGAGAATCATCTGGAGTCTTCTCGTCAACTCTGCTGCTCAGAGGAGGCTAATACATCATCTTCATTCCTGTTCTCATGACGATGCACCCAACACTTTGGGATTTCACACATTTACCTTATGCTCAGCCATAGGCACGTCCTAACTCAACAGAGCGCCTTTCCCACTGGATAATCATTTGGAGTTCTTCTCAACTCTCTGAATGGAGGAGGTCATCTCTACGTTCCCAACTCTGTCTCAGGCAGGAACCATGTACCCTTGTTAGGGGCTTTCTCTTAGGTTTGTAAGTTGAGAGAAAGACTTCACATAGCTGCAATGATCCACACCTCACAAGTTTGTAAGCTGGAGAATGTCTCACATAACTGAAATCATCAACACTCCCTCTCAGGTAGGGAGGCATGCTTCATCATGCTAAGTCTCATACGAATGTACTCTGAATTTTGTTTTTGGCTGGAGTCATCAATACTCCCTCTCAACTAGGAAGGCGTTCACCAAATTTGTTTGGTGTAAATGTCTGCAGTCTGCTCAGGTGTAGGAAGGTACTGCAAGTATACAATTTTCCTCTGCATCATATCTCTAACATAAGGATATTTCATCTCATCGTGTTTCAATCCATTAGGAAACACTGGGTTCTTTAAGGAGCTTTATACACGACTCTTGGTTATCATCATAGGATCCATCTCGTGGTCAAGTAAATCTGTTAGAAGTTTGTGAAGCCACATTTCTTTGCACACTCACTGCTATATACTCTGCCTCTATGGTACTCAAGGCCACAGAGTTTTGTTTCTTGTTGCATCAGGAAACCATGGCAAACTTCATGGTAGAACATCAACCATATGTGCTCTTTCGGTCCACTGTACTTTCTGCCTAATTTGAATCGTCATATCCTGCAAACTCAAGTTCATATTGGAGGCATATCTCAGACCATATCCAATTGTGCCTCGTATATACATGTTTTGTTGTCGTCTGGTGAGCCTGTCTCGGTTGACTCATGAAATGACTAAGCCCATTCACTGCATGGCATGAATCAAGTCTGGTGTTAACCAAATACATCAGTGATCCAAACAACCGTGGATCGATTTCGTCTGAATCATCGTCAATCTTCTTCTTTAGATCCATCACGGTGGATTTGCATTATGTCATGCTAAACTTCTTTAATATTCCCACTATATATTTTCCTTGACTCATGAAAATCTCATCGGTTCTCTATCATACTTCTTGTCTGAAGAAGTTGTGCATCATACTTAGATTCTTCATCTTGAATTTAGAAGTCAAGGATTACTTCTATCCAACAACAAGGCTTTCTAAATTAGTCATCAAAATCAGGCTCTCGTCACCTCACTGTAATGATATAGGTTTGGATCAACAACACTCTTGCTGAAATCCAAACTCAACAAGAATCTATCTATCTGATATAGTTTCCAACTTAAGGATGATAGTACGCATGTAAGTGTGTATCAGGTTCACTGGATCGAGTGTCTCATTATAGGCAACTCCCTCTGTTTGTGAGAAACCTCTGGCTATAGATCTCGTTTTGTATTTCTTGACACTTTCATCAGCTGCATGCTTGATCATATAGATCCACTTAGAAGTTACCACATACTTCCCTTTCTGGTCCCTGAATAATATCTTATGCATCATTATTTAAGATATATTGGTATTCTTATGTTATGGCATCTTTCCATACCACTTCTCTTGTTGCTTCTTTAAGACAAGGAGTCTCAACATTAATGAAGTGGCTCATGACTGAAGGATAGCTCGAAAATCTCTTTTGCTTTCTCAGAATGTGCCTTTGAGAGGCTTGTATGTTTCTCTGCCTCTTGCAGAGTGGGTCTAGGTAGGCTTTTTAGGCCTTATTGCAATATCTCTGAACATATCGGCTGGAACAATTGGATCCACTGGGATAAAGTCTGTCTCCCTCTGAACTGTTGAAGGGGGAGAAGGTAATAGTCTTATTGTCAATCTCCATCTGAGATTTTATGGATCTTTAAAAGACTTTCTCCTTTACAGGGACAACGTTTTTGCTTGTTCTTGTATAATGAACAATTTAAATATGGTTTGGACTCCTGTACCAGGGATAATGGTCCAAGTCTTTGAGAGATCTTGTACTAGGAACACTATCCTTCATTTATTTGAAAAATGCAGTCAACTATAAAATTATAGATCAAATGATTTACCTAGTTTGTAGCCATGTCTTTTTAGAGGAAGTACTTCTCCTCTCTCTTCTCTTCACTCATTTGAGGTGGATCTGGATCAATGTCAGCAGTGGAAGCATATTGTCTTCCCTTCTTCCTGGTTGGACAATTTCTTGCAATGTGTCCATACTTGTCACATCTGAAGCAATGAATTTCTGAAGCATCTCTTCTTTGATAACCTGGATTGGATGAAGGATTTTCACCTTTAAATGTTTGCCTGAAATTTCTTTTGAATCTTCCTCCCTTCTTTGTATGAAGTGCAAGAGCATGATTTTCTTCTGAAGAATAATCCACTCCTTTGTTTCTAAGTCTAAGTTCTTCTTGAGTGCAATCTGTCCATAGTCTATCAAAGGTTGGTAGAGCTTCTCTTCCATTGATACTTTGAATGAAAGTCTCCCATGATTTTGGAAGATTTTGGAGGGTGGTTAAGACAATTTCTCTATCAGACATGATTTCCCCAATGGTCTCTAGCTGTTCTTTAATCTTTGATAACTTCATAAAAAAGAGTGCAACTGAGTCACCCTTTGTCATCTAGGTACTTTGAGGTTGGCTCTTTAAGGGAAGAGCTCTGAGAGTGTTGTCACTTTCAAACATTCCTTTTAAAACGTCATACACATCATAGGCTATCTTCAGATTGGCAATACGAGGCAAGAGGTGATCTCTTACTGAGTAGTTGATTATTTTTCTTGCTTTGACATCTTCTTCCTTTCTTATCTTCTTCTCTATATCTGTAGCTGTGGCTGGTAGAGATTTAGTTTTCACATCCAAGAGATCATCTTCTTCAAGAGTGACTAGAAGCTTTGATTTCCAGGGACTGAAGTTGCTTGCTCCATCAAGCCTATATTCTACTAAAGTTCTGTTCTTCATTTGATTGGTTTCTTCAAATTCTTACCAACTAGATTTTGAAAACCTAATGATTAGGTTAAATTAGCAACCTTGGATTATATTGGACTTATGACAGCCAACAATCAATTTGATAGTATCACAGAGATGCTTGTTGATTCAGGAAACGTTTCTTTAGAAATCCAGAATCAATATTCTGCAGGAAATTTCGGCACCCTAGAAACCTTAGGGCCAAAAATCAAAATTTCTCGGAATTTAGTTTTGAGAGCTTCTGGAGATGCACTAGAAGAGGCCGTACTCTTCTATGCCAAAAGTAGCCCCAATGTCCAAGTTTTAAGGGGTTGAAACACCTAAAAGAAGAGGGTTGTACGGATTTTCTGGAAACCCTAGGAGGGCCATACAGTTCTGCAAAAGAGGAGGGATGACTGGTAAAAGATGAGACTTGGTAGATGCTTGTGCAATGGGTTCTTTCGAGACCTATGTTCTGATACCATGCTGATTTTTCATAAGCATTAGGTTAAGCATGAAGTTCATTCCATTTTATCATTTAACCATAACCATAAATGCTACAACAACCAAGATCACAAGAAGAAGCACCATGCACAAGAACACAAAATGTATCCTGGGAAACCCTTCTCAACAAGGGAAGAAAACCCAGCCAAATCCTTTGCTATATTCTTCAAGTGAAAGACCTTTACCACCAAGAAATACCTAGCACACAAGAGGGTGCTCAAACCCTAGAACTCTAGCGCCCAAGAGAGGTGCACACCTTTTGCCAAAGAAGTGTACTTGCTGGAATTTCCAAACTCACAAGAAGGATGTGTTTCCACAATGGGAAATTTCCCTTTACTTATATTAGACTTGTCCTATCAACTGAAGTGTCTATTGGCTCAATAGGGTCGACCTCTCTAAGACATATTATAATTAATATTATCCAGATTAATTATCTTTTACATTTGTTATTAGACACAATAAGGTAGGGCCGACTTGTACTCTTTACATAACAATTAGGGTTACATGTAGGTATGAATCTTGAACAATATATAGCAAAGGATCTGATACACCCACTAGTGCTCATCCACTAGGGGCACATCCACAAGGATGCCATAGCTCTGATTCACTGCATTACACAGAAGAACTAGATCTTCACACGTTCACCTGTGCTCGTCCATAGGCACGCCCACTCTACAGATCTTCTTTCCCACTGCCTCACACAGGAGAATCATCTGGACTCTTCTCGTCAACTCTGGTGCTCAGAGGAGGCTAATACATCATCTTTATTTCTGTTCTCATGATGATGCACCCAACACTTTGGGATTTCACATGTTCACCTTGTGCTCAACCACATGCATGTCCTAACTCAACAGATCGCCTTTCCCACTGGATAATCATATGGAGTTCTTCTCAACTCTCTGAATGGAGGAGGTCATCTCTATGTTCCCAGCTCTGACTCAGGAAGGAACCACATACCCTTCTTAGGGACTTTCTCTCAGGTTTGTAAGCTGAGAGAAAGACTTCACATAGCTGTAATGATCCACACCTCACAGGTTTGTAAGCTGGAGAATGTCTCACATAGCTGCAATCATCAACATATGCCATGTGGTTGCTCATTTAGGCTAACCAGGAAGGAGACTAAGGCACAAAGAATAACTAGAGGCTTGAATGGTAGGCACAAGGTAGACATTATCCAATGATGATCGAAGTAGAGGATAAAGTGAGAGCCAAGAGCAGAGCTAAGGGCTAAGGGGGCTCCAAATTGATGTAGAGTTAGCCACCATCATTCTTGATACAAGGTTCTTTAGAAGCTAGAACACCATATGTTTCATGATGTTAAATTTGTATTGGCATACCAAGGAAGTCATCACATGTCACATGGATTATGTTGAGGAAGGTTGCACTCCAACATTGTAAGCAATGAAGGATGATGAGATACATCAATTGAATGACAAATATCAGTCTCTGTTAGAGGGCCTTCAGGGACTAGACATGGTTCTAGGCGAGGGAGCAGAGGAAGACAAAAAAGATAAAATAATGGGGGTAGACCCACAATGTTCCATCACATGGGACTAGGTTGTAGAAGCATGGGTTCAATCTCACTTTTGCCTCTATATTCTATATGCTTCTTTGTAGTTCTCCTATAATAGATGATAAAGGTCAAAGGTAGGGAAGTGGCAGAACAGGTTGTTAGCATGCATACAATTTTCATTTATGTTTTTGGAAAGCATAAGCCTTGAGCGTGTTAGGACAATGTAAAGGTTCCAGGTTGAGACACCTGACCTAGAAGCCATTGCAAAGCATGTATGTAATCCCCCCCCCTGTAATATAAAGGAAACTTATTTACCAAAAAAACATTGCCAAGAACATTTTGTTCTATTGGGTAATGTGAAATATTGTTATTGTGGTTGAGCTAGAAATAAGTGCTATACTTTAACGAGTCCATGGGGGCAATATTTGAAAAATAAAACACAAATATCAATACTAGATTGGAGGTGCTAAAATGATCATGGGAAACATTTGGATGCACATTCATGCTTGACATTTGGATGCATGGGAAGGGTAGGACCCTCATAAATTTCTTAGATATTTCTATCACGGGGACAATATATTAAATCTCTCAATGCATCCGCACATGCTAAAGTTGCCACATTGTTATGAGAGTTGTTGGATGATTTCATTTGGGATATTGGCGTCCAACATGTCGTGCAGGTCAGAACATATAACATTGCTAATTATGTGGCAATTGATATAATATTAATGAAAAAGCACCCTATATTGTTTTCAACTCCACTCCACATTGTTTTTGACTCATGTCTGTCAATTGCATGGATTTGTTGTTGGAGGATATTGACAAAATTTATTTTATCATGGAAGCGATCATTTCGACTAAGAGTATTACCAAATTCATATATAATTATGCCTCAATACTTAGTCTAGTGAGAAATCTCATAAGGAATGTAGAGTTGGTGTGTCTTGCCTTCACATTGTTTCCCCAACTTAGTTTCTTTTCAATCCATCCTCATTAATATGTTGGAGTTGAAGAGGATGTATATTTTTGATGAGTGGTGTGCTAATCCATTTTGTAGGAAATAGAAAGGGTGGGCTATGGCTAGGCTAGTTTAACAAGATTATTTTTGGTTTGGAGTAGAGGAGGTTTGTTAAGGTTCTTTGCCTAGTTTATGGTGAAAACCTGCACAGGGCCACTGGTATGAGGCCATGGATAAAGCCAAAGAAGCTATCAAAACTTATTAGGGGACCAAGGGTGAGGAGGGAGAGCTTAGAGACAATGATCTAGGATTTGATTGATGATAGATGGAACATTGTGCTTTATTGTTTCATTTAAGCAATAGGGATCTACCTTAACTGCCTCTATTTCTTACCCATGTAAATTTGACTTTGGTGGTGATGTTATTGAAGGATTTTTTGATTGTGTTTAGAGGATGGTGCTTGATCTAGACAAATACCTATACATATATAATGAGAAGGATTTGTGTACGAAAGCTGTTAGTTTATTTATCTTTGACATGGTACTCCAGGGAAGGACAATTACAATGTCAAGTAAGTAATTTAATTTTTAGTTCCAAGTTTCAGATCTGTATTTTATTTGTTTTTTTTTCCTATTTGGTAATGGATGGAAATGCAATTTATTTATTGTTTTATTTTTCGTATTTGGTAATGGATGGAAATGCAATTCATTTATTTTATTTTTCCTAATTTGTAGTAGATGTTCGGTGGAGAAGTTATGGTGGAAAACACCAAATTTTACAAAAATTTACCATTTGGGCACTAAGTGAGACATGTAGTGCTTTGAGGTGTGAGCACAATTTGGAAAAATACACAACCAAAAGTGGAACAACTTGGAATAACAACCATTGAATTATATGTTCTTTGTTTACTATAGTGTTTAGTTGTGGGTGAAGAAGTGGGATAAACCACCTAATTATATGACATTGACCCTATGTCTTATTGGTTGGAGGATATTGAGAGCCCTCTTATGTAGGATTCTCTTGGATGGTTAGACATAGAAGATGAGCAAGAGTAGGTGGCTACAAAGGATGTCCTAGACTAGCCATTACAAGTTGAGGAGTGTTAAGGACCAACCTTATACCCATTAGAGCCACATTAGAGCCACCATACATCCATTTTAGAGTATAGGTCCTTCCACTAATGGAGGAGGATGAAGACCCACTGTCTTTCCCTGGAAAAGGGGTAGAGGGAATTGATACCAGATAGTAGATGAGATACATGCATAGACATTAGTACCCACCAAAACCACTAGATGTTTTTTTTTGTGCGTAGGTCCTTCCATTATTAGAGGAGGATGATGACATATTATCTTTCCTTGTAAAAGGGGTAGAAGGGATTAGTAACAGATAGCGAATGAGATACATTTATATTAAAAATTTGTTGTACTTTGTTTTGTCTATTCAATTTTGACTTAGGAAGGGATTGCTTCTTTGAAAGGACTTGTGGAATCAAGACACCCAATATTGGCACACGTGGAGGACTCTAAATCACACTCAAAAGATAATTGGTGTAGAGCACGCTGTTTTAGAGGGTCTTTGCCTCTTGATTCTAGATAGTTGTCTATATAAAATGTAAAGGCATGGGGAAGTCCCAATATGGAGGGATTGGAGATGGATGAATGTAAAGCCTATTAATATCTATGAGACAAAGATACTATATGATATGATTAGGCACTCATCTTAGATTGACACCCACTTAAACAAAAGACGGGGGCTTGGAGATTTGGTGGTGTGTTGGTTGGGGAGGTGTAGACCATTTGGAATGTTTGTGGTTTCCTTAAAACATAAAGTTTAGGGGTGGTTTTTGCTTCATGAAGGTTTTGTTGTAAGGAGTAGGGTTCACAAAATTTGGATTATTAGTTTGACGTATCTTGTGTGGCAAGGATGAGACAATTTTAACATGTTTTTTGCAAATGTCAGTTTTCTAGAGTTTTTGGGGCATGGCTTTAGGCTTCACAAATTTGGCATTACTAATTCGACACATGTTGTGTGGTAAGGATGAAACAATTTTAACGTGATTTTTGGAAACGATAAGTTGCTAAAGTTTTTTGGGCATGGTTTTAGGTTGAATTTCACTCCCTTTTTCGAGCCCCGTTCTCATGCAAAGGACCCCTTCTAGGGGACACTTGGATGGTTAGGGATCGTTGGAAATCACTCTAGCACACAATTCAATTCCATGCATTTGGTTTTATATGGAAACATAAATGTAATGTTATGTTCAATGAGGTTCCTCACCCCCTTTAGGGGAGTTGATGAGCTTTAAACATAGTTGGCATTGTGCTTGAGAGTTAACCTCAATACCTTTTTTGTTATGTTGAGTCCCTCCTTGTAGGGCCTTGATCTCATATGCCAGCCTTTTTAGCTTATTTAGACCAATATTTTCTTGGTACTCTTATTCGCATGTTATAATCATTTTGAATCCTGATGTACTTATTTGTTTTTTGAAGTACTATATGAAACATTTAAAAAAAAATAGACTTATTGTACACAGTATCATTTGACATCTAATACATCTTATATATGCATCTTATTTTCATATTGTAATTGAAATTTTGGTATAGCTAGTGAATACAAGTATATTAGTGGTGATGTCACAAATATGTTTAATGCATATATTTAGGCATTCTAAGTTACCACTAAATTTCATGGATTCTAAAATGTTAAATACAATATCAAAATCAATCATTTTTTCTCATTTTATGATGCTAGATATGAAAAGTTAACAACCATTTACAATCATCATCTTGAATTTTGTTTTTTTTGGAAGTTCAAGCTCTTAATCAATCATTAATCGTTTTTAACTGTAACATTTACATGTCTCAATTTCTAAAATTAATAGTAACATCTAATATCGTCAAGTTCACTTTTTTCCCCCAAGGAAATCCTCGCAGAAAACCCTCTGAGTGCTTCTCCATGATCCATGGATGGTAAACGAGGTAAACCCATGGATGGTAAATGAGGTAAACCGTGTAACACCTTGTTTTCCCCCATGATTGTAATTATGCTAAGACTTCATATGATTATGTTTATGGAACATGTAATTGTGTTTTAATTAATGAAAACACCAAACCACTGATTGAGAGGGAACAACCTTGAGAGTACTGGCCATGATACACAAGTGGGAATTGATGAAGCAGGGATTGATTGAGTGGCTAGGTAAGGTGGTGTTGAGATGTTTTTATGAAGAAAACATGAAGCTTGTTTAACAAGCCAACTTATACTTGCAAAGCATAAACCTACACCTTTTAGCATACCTGATCTGTATGGAGCCACATGACTAGTAATGGAATTCACAAAGGTGGTTGAAACAATTAATAACTGTTGACGAATTGTTCTCTTGAAGAAGGCAAGGGCCAATTGAATGACTTGACAACATGACACCACATAATTTCCCCTTTAGAATGAGAACTGCGGACTACGGGTTGCGTCTGCAGGAAGGCCACGAGAATCCCAAGAAGATTTGGATGAGGAAGAGATCAAAAGTGAAAGAACACACCACCATAGACAACACACAGAACAACCAACATAGTAGAGACAATAGAGGAGAGACCACAAAGAGGCTGCAGAAGAGTAGCACATGCACGAGGGTGCACATACACAACATAATGAAAAGAGAGAACAAAGCACACATGAGCTCGAGAAGAGGTCACCTGAGAAAGAAACAATGAGCAACAAACTCACAAAGCAAAAGGTGCAATGAATAGAGGTGTTCGTGAGCACGGATTGAAGAAGAAAAGATAATAGAAAGTTTTCCTTTAGGAAAATAGGAAGCTTGTCCAACTTATTGATGATCAACCTGAAACAGAGAAGACCCGGATCTAGACCAGAGTAAATGAAGACTACAACTTGGTGCTTACAGGACAAAAACTTGCACTGGTAAGGGGAGGTCGCCGAGGCACTGTTTGGCAGAGAATGGACTCCTTGTGCAGAGGAAATCCAGTTGATAAATCACCTGATAAACCTGTAGAGTTCTCGATCTTAGTGGGAAGGGGGAAACTTCTACTGTTGTTAGAGGAGGAAGGAGAGTAACCTTCCTGGATTGTCTTAAGATCGGAAACCAACTAAATCATTCTTCTTGTGGTATCATGGTTAGGCACGATGGTGGTCTACTATAGGAAGGTAGTCTACAGTATGGCCTAAGGTTGGGAGGAAAGGCGTCCTCTCTCAGTCAATGGGTGTTGGCATTTTCCCTGTTCAGATAAGTGTATAACTTGGTTTATTTAATTGTGTATGAATTATGTATACATGTATTTGTCTGATTTAATGAGAAATGTAAATGTTTGTAATCAATGAATGGAACCTATGAATAATTGGGATATGCTGTTGTTTCCATAGTTTAACTTGTTAAACTTTGAATTGAATAAGTGTGGACAGTGTGTGTCCCTATGAACTTTTCAGCGTTAGAGGAAAGTTTGCAGGACATAGACAAAAACATTGTTTAACCGATGATGCAAGTGTTTTGAAGTCCAAAGAGATCTCTGTGTGGAATGGAATCCCTGGAGTCCTGAGGAAACCATGATATTTATGTGGAAAGCTTGCAAGATATGCCATAAGCTTATCTCTGACAAAGTTGAAAGACCTTTCATGGTCTTATAGTGGTTTTCTGTCTCCTAAAGACCCGGTGAAATCCTTGTAGAACCCTAAAAATTGGCGAAGTCCCAAATCGATGTGTTAGCCAGTGGAAAAACTAGTGTTAGGTCGGGAGAGTTCATATTCGTTGATTCGATAGGGTGAGTGGATCTCAACGCTTCTTCGTGAGCGATCAAATGTCTAGACTCATGGGAAGTTCGACGACAACGAAAACCATAACGTGTGACGAGGGCCATTGATCTGTCGGGAGTGACCTTGACAAGATCTAGGCCGTTGGTGCCAGTCACATCGTCGTCGAGATATCGAAGATGGTCAAAGTTGGGGTGAAGCCCCCCATAAAAGTGGTGATGATGATGAGGGATCAGGGACGAAACAAGAGCCGTTGATTGGTATGTGGATGAGAGTTGATCTCGTCTGTAGATTATGTGTAAGTGAGAAAGGGGTAATGAGGTCAATAGGGATGCTATTGTGTCCCTTGTAGTGATGTGTCGCTAGGGGAGTGGTTGATGGACGTCAGTGGTCTCAGATGAATTGGAAACCCTTAGGTCTTCAACTGCAATCTAGACTGTCGTATCTAGATGCCGACAGATCTCAATCGTTTGTCGGAGGATGCCCGACATGGGTCCAGAGGTGTGGATAGGAGCATGTGCCGCCGCCGACGAGATATAGGGATTGAATGATAGACGTTGATTGACAAGTGGGTGAGATGAGATCTTAGTCGTAGATTCGTTGTGGGATCCGCTGGTTCACTACAACTAAGGTTGGCTAGTGGAAGCTAATGGTCTCGTAGGTTAGGAGTTCCGACCTGATCAGAACTGTTGAACTCCAACAACTGAGAGTTGTTGGATCTAGGAGTTACCTATGGATTTTGTCGTCGGAACTATTGGTTGGGGTGACTTAGAACTCCTGAGAAGTAAAACCCTGATGACGACGACAAAAGGTTTCGTGGAGTTGGAACCTTGGGATGGTGAGTTAGGGAAAGTGCCACATCGTCGCCACACTAGTGCCACGTTGGATGGTATGAGTGGTATGAATCCACATGGTTGCCACATGGCAGTGAGATGGATTTTGATAATGGGAGCCTGAAAGTTTCAGGAGGATGAAACTTTACGTCCAGAGATCGGATTCAGACATGGTCACAGTCGTTGGAAATCTCTTGGAGACCATAATTCATCTATGGTCCCTCGGACCAGATCATAACTGAGTTGAGAAAGAGAAATCTTAACATCCCACTAGCTTAAGAGAGGATTATGGGGTCGGGTGTGCTATAGAGTGGTATCAGAGCAGAGTTAAAACTTTATGATTGAATGGGTCGCTAAGGCCGCTTGAAGCCGTTTATGAAAGTTTTGATGATGTTTCACATGCATAATTTACTTGGTAATGTGATTACTAACGATGGTTGTTGTTTTAGTGAATGATACAACATAGTATGGATGACACCTTGCATCTCAGAGATGAGGAATCTAATCATTGGAGGGATAAAGAAACCCCTCCAGATTTGATGGCCATTATTAGAAGTTCGAAGGCAAATAATGAAAGTCTCATGAGAGCTTAGGCCGAGCAGGCAGAGTTGATGCAGTATTATTGCAGAGTTTATTGGAAATTCAAAAACATCTGCAGCAAGGCCCAAGTAATGCAGAGTTGTAGTAGTCAGAGAGTTTGAAAACCCCTTCAAATGCTTCGAGGCATGGATTGGCTCACATCGTCATGGGAAGAAGTTATTCCAGAAAGAGGCATCGAGATGCCAAGAAGGGAAGATCTAGTGGAATTGTTTCCATAGAGTCATCTAGCAAGAAGACTATTTCGGTAGAGTTGTCGAGTAGTGGCCCAAAGTCAAGTGTCCCTAAGAAGAAAAAGAGGAAGAATTCTTAGAGTTCTCTGATTGAATAATTTAAGAAGGCTAGGCGACCTACCTTCGATGGAGAGATCAAGAAGGGAGAAGAAGCTGAGGCATGGATGTTTGGTTTGAAGTACTTTCAGGTACATAACCACTCCAAAAATACTGAGGCAAGGATCACCATTTTCAATCTGAATGGAGGAGCTTCTGTTTGGTGGGAAGACCTCAAGGATATCAAGGGTTTGAAGGAAACCAAACTGACTTGGAAGTAGTTTGAGAAATAATTCCGAAAAGCATACCTATCGAAGAAGTATTATGATGAAAAAATTAAGGAATTCCATGAGCATAAGTTGGGAAAACTTACCATGGATGCATACGCCAAAAGGTTTATGGAGCTGCTGAGGTATGTCCCTTACCTCAAGGACGAGAAAGCGAGAGTGCAACATTTTCTCAGTGAATTTCCACAGAGTTATCAAGACATGATTGAGTTCAATAAACACAAAGACATTGAAGGACATTGTTCAGAAGGCCAAGTGTTGCTATGACCAATCTAAGCATAAGGAGAAACTTTCAAAAGAATTGAAGATGAAGGACAAAGCTGGATTCCAAAAGAAGGGATTCAAGTCCTTTTCATACAAAAATTCAAGGAAGGATGTATAGTTTGGTCAACCAAGCAGAAGTGTGCATCAACAAAATTTTTCATCTCAATGTGGAAATAAACTAACGGAGCAAGCAAGAGAAAGAGCAGAGGAGCCTAAGAAAGGACCTTTGCAACATGGATGATGTTAAGGATGGAAATTTATTTTAAAATGTAGAAACCTTGGAGAATATTACTAATCCTTCATATGCCAACTATAAATGTTTGGCGATATTTTTATAAAAATATTCAAATTTCTGAGGATTTTATATAGTTTTTATAAAATTATGGTTATTTTTAAGGTAAAATAATTGTATCCTATAGAATTTGGGCCAATCATTTTTAAAATAAGAAATCTTTTTTTTGAAAAAACCATGGAAAATTAGCCTACGAGCGAAATTTAGCCCCTAAAATCATCTTTGCTTTGCAATGCTGGGGTTGTGGAGAACCACACATGTTGAGGGATTGTCCCCATAGATAACATGACAACATGAAGGTGTATAATGTGTAGGAGGAAGCTATGATTAATGATATAGCCACGAATGTGACAATAATATATGCAATTGTGGAAAATCGACAAGTAGACAACCAAGATTCTGTGGTGGAATTGGAAGGTATTGTTGCCAAACAACCTATCTCTATTTTAATTGACCCATGATTCAACTTCAGTTATATTTCACCTCGATTTGTTTCATTATAGAGAAAGAAACATGCGAAAGCATGGTTGGTTCAGTTAGCCACTAGAACAAAGAGGAAAGTGGCAGAGATAGTGGAAGCTTGTCCAATTAAAATGGATGGACTGTAGACTCAGGAAACCTTGAATATCCTACGCCCAAGCTCATACGATGTGTTGTTGGGTATGTATTGACTAGCTTCCCACAAGGAAAAATTAAATTGTTATGAGAAGAATATTGAATATGAAGATAATGAAGGAAACAAAGAATCTTGCAAGAAATTCAGAAGCCAGTGTTAGTGAGACAAATATCAGNCATGTATTGTGGGAGTTCAAAGATGTATTTCTAGAGGACGTGCGTGGACTACTTCTAAAAAAAAACCTTGATTTTAAAATAGATCTCGTATCTGGAGTGGTGTTAACATCAAAAGTGCCTTACAAGATGAGCACACTAGAGTTGGCAGAGCTGAAGGTACATCTGAAAGAGGTGTTGGATAAAGGTTACATTAGGCCAAGTGTATCTCCATGGGGAGCACCAACCCCATTTGTGAAGAAGGATGGTACCTTGAGATTATGCATTGACTATAGGTAGTTGAACAAGATGACCATAAAAAACAAGTATCTTTTTCCCATGAGAAATGATCTTTTTGATCAGCTCATAGGATTTGCATTTTTCTCAAAAATCGATTTAAGGTCGGGATATCACCAAGTTAGGATCAAGGACGAAGATATCCACAAGACAACCTTTAGAACAAGGTACAAACATTATGATTTTGTAGTGGTGCCGTTTGGGTTTACACACGCACCAGTCACATTCATGTGTTTAATGAATAGCATGCTCAACAAGTATTTGGACAATTTTGTCTTTAGTATTTGTGGATGACATTTTAGTGTATTCCAAGAGCATAGAAGAGTATGAATGACTCTTAGGATGGTGTTACAGGTGCTGAGAGAGCACCAATTGTATGATAAGTCCAACAAGCGTGATTTCTTTCAAAATGAAATCCAATCCTTAGGCCACGTAATCTTAGCAGAAGGAGTGGTAGTGGATCTTGAAAAGATTAAGGCCATCATGGATTGTCCTACTCCTAAGAATGTCACATAATTAAGATACTTCATGGGGTTTGTTGGATACTACAGGAGGTTCATAAAGAGATTTTCCAAGATTTTAATCCTATTACTTCATTGTAAAGCATGGGGAAGAAATTTGTATGGTCACTTGAGTGTGAATATAGCTTCCAACAACTAACACATCTTCTGACTAATGCCCCTGTTCTAAGGATTGTAGACCCAAAAAATAATTTTTTGGTTTGCATTGATGCTTGGAAGGAAGGACTAGGAGGAGTCCTCATGCAAGACGAGTAAGTGATTTGTTATGAATCATGAAAATTGAATGAGCATGATCAAAAGTATGTTATCAATGACCTGGAACTTGTAGAAGTCGTGCATGCATTGAAGATGTGGAGGCATTACTTGCTCGAGAGAAGGTTTCTCCTAATGACATATCACTGTGGTATGAAGTACCTATTTTACCATCAAAGGTTGAATGCCAGACATGCTAGATGGATGTCATTGATTAGTGAATTTGATTTCTAAATCAAACACATTAAAGGAAATGAGAACAAAGTGGCAGACGCGCTCAGTCGAAGCGTTCAGACAATGCCTTCAAAAACAACAAGTGTAGGAGAGTTTGACATGATTAAAACCCTCTTGTAGAATGACGAGTTCTTCAATCAAGTCATGAAAGGGTTACGACAAGAACCTAGGGAAAATAAATACGAAGGATATCAACTTGAGGTTGACAGTTTGCTGTTATATAATAATAGGGCGTATGTGCCTAATTCAAAAGATCCGAGGAACTTGGTTATGGTCGAGTTCCATAGGAGACCATATGTAGGTCACTTTGGTTACCAAAAAATGGTGAGAACGATAAAGTAACTGTGCTATTGGTTGGGAATGAAGCAAGACATTGCTTAGCACATTGCAAAATGTTTAGAGTGCCAACAAGTAAAAGTTGAGCACAAACATCCTGCTGGGCTATTGTAGCCTTTGCAAATTCCAGAGTGGAAATGGGAAACGATTTCCATGTATTTTATTATAGGTATACCGAATACAATCAAGAAATATGATGCGATCATGGTTGTAGTGGATAAGCTGAGCAAGACAACTCACTTCATCCCCATTAAATCTACTTTCAAAGCCATAAATGTTGCTAATGTTTTTATAAAGGAGTTTTCAGATTGCATGGTTTTCCCAAGACCATAATATTGATTAGGGATGCTAAGTTTACCTCAAGTTTTTGGAAAATATTGTTTGCAATCTTGGGAAAACAATTGGCATCCTACACGACTTACCATCCTCAAATATATGGTTGGACCGAAAGAGTGAATAGAGTGCTAGAGGACATGTTGAGGATGCATGCCATGCATCAACCTAAGTAGTGGGAAGAGTATCTACCCCTGGTAGCGTTTGCCTACAACAATAGTTATCATGAATAATTGAAAATGAACTCGTTTGAGGTTCAATATGGCAGGTAGTCTAGAGTTCCAATCAAATGGGATAGTCTAGTGAACAAGATCACACTTGGACCATAATTTCTGAAAGAGATGGAACAAACCATGGTTAAGATAAAGCAGAATCTGAAAGTGGCTTAGGACAATCAAAAGAGTTATGAAGACAAGAAGAGAACTCACAGAGAGTTCAAAGTGGGGGATGGTGTGTATCTCCGAGTGAAACTCAATAGTTCCATGAGAATGGGGATGTGCGCTAAGTTAGTGATCCCGATTTATGTAGGAACACAATGAAATACATAAATATACATAAACACAGAGATGCAACGGAAATAAGACTTCATTTCATTAATAACAAACGACTGAAAAATGCTTACAGACATAATGGAAATAAACTAGCTAGGGCGATGGTAGCTTATCTCTGAGAAGAGATGTGGTGGCTACTGGCCTCTGAAATGCCTGTTACAATGAGGCTTGAAGGCCTATATATTACTGAGAAACAATGGAAAACCCTAAACATCCAAAAACCTAACCCTAGAAGATGAAACGCCAGAATATGGGCCCCGTTGGGGTAAATTGGTACATCAATATCCCGGGGTCGTAACTTTGGCATACTATCTCCGTTTGACGCACATGATACATCATTAGAAAGATCTATCCGAGGACTACATTGTTGACAGTGAATATCGAGTTCGAAACAAACTCATATTCGCCGGAGCATTCATGCCCAAAAAACGTCGTTTAGGGCCTTAAAACAGCTCTAGAAGTTTAGGACCCGAAGAACTGCTAAAAATAGTAAATTGTGCTACAATTAAGGAAACTGAAAAACTGAAAGAAACAATGGTGTGGGTCCAAGTGGAATAAGCGGGTGGCCACCAATATCCACCTGGACCAGTCCTCCCCCCTTAGGAAGCAATGGTTCCCATTGCGTTGAGTTCCTCCATGAGATGAAGAAACTTCTGTTGAACTTGGTCCCTGGTGAGCCACTTGCCCTGGTGAAGGAGTTGGCCTGCTTTGACAACTCGATATAGCTGGATCCTCTGTTGGCTGGTGTTCTTGATCTGTGTGTCCATAATTTGATCAGTTGTGGCTTGTTCCATGCAATCTGGGTTTAACTTTGTTGGTGTGAGTTGTTTTGCCATGTCAGATGTGTTTAGTAGAGGTGGAAAGTAGGGTCGAAGGCAGTCCACATTGAACACTAGGTGCAGACCAAGGACTGATGGAATACCAAGCTCAAAGGAATTATCCCCTACAACCTTGGTGATGGTGTATGGCCCATATCAGAGCGGGCGAATCTTGCGGTAGGGTCCAGCGAGGCGCTCCTTTTGCAAATGTAGCCACACTTTGTCACCCACCTGGAAGTTGTGTGGCACCTGATGTTGATCATGTCGTTGTTTGTACTTAGCATTGGCTCTGTCCAATATGTCATGAACTTGTTGGCGGATGTGATGAATGCGCTCAATTAAGCTGTTTGCCTNAACGAGGCGCTCCTTTTGCAAATGCAGCCACACTTTGTCGCCCACTTGGAAGTTGTGTGGCACTCGATGTTGATCATGTCGTTGCTTATACTTAGCATTGGCTCTGTACAAGCTGTCATGAACCTATTGGCAGATGTGTTGAATGTGCTCAATGAAGTTGTTTTCCTTATCCGCCTCAGACTGGATATGAGCTGAATCTTCCTAAGTAGCCACAAATGGCATTGCTAATTTCAATGGGACATAGTGGTTGGAGTCCCAAGCCCACTTGAAAGGGGCTGTGGCTAGTTGAGCTATGGAGAGCCCGGTTGTAGCTATGTTGTACATAGGAGAGGCTCTCATCCCATGTGCGTGGATGCTTTGAATTGTACATGCGCAGAATGTGTACGATCATCCGGTTGACGACCTCTGTTTGGCCATCAGTTTGCGGATGGAAAGCTGTGGACTTGGTGAGCTTGGTGTCCAACATCAACCAGAGGCTGGACCAAAATGTACTGAGGAACCTACTGTCCCGATCTGAGATGATAGACTATGGGATCCCAAAGTGTACCCACACTCGTTCAAAGAATAGTTTAGTAGTGGCTTCCCCTATGATATTCTTCTTGTAGGCCATCATAATGGACATCTTCGAGAATTGGTCAATGACCACAAAAACATAGTCATTGCCATTCTTAGTAGAAGGAAGGCCTGACATGTAATCCATAGAGATGGATTCCCAAGGTTGACTGGGGGTAGGAAGCAGAGTATAGAGGCCTTGCTTCTTGATGGTCGGTTTGGCAATGGCGCAAGCAGTG